>PRKT01000580.1:226126-317414 GCA_003671525.1 Saccostrea glomerata | reverse complement strand
CCCCCCCCCCCCTTCTCCCCACTTGTTGCTACATGCTTGTTAATCGTCTTTGATATTTTTTAACTCTGTTCACATTTTTATATTTTTAAATATACAAATGGATGAAGAAAGTGAATTTTGTTGAACTTAAACTAATATTATCTTTATATAAATATGCTAAGGAATTTTTGGATATTAAGTTAGAAGACACCGTATATCCTAATAAAAAGGTAACATTAAGTAGCAACATAATAGTGCCTGAGGGTAATATAAATCAGCACCAACCTGTGGTTGATTTTCCATTTCAATGTAATCACATTCTGAATCCAGTTCCAAAAAAGCTCCCATTTCCCCATGTTTTGCTGCAATAAGTTCACAATGGAATTGGTGTCTTCGATAGTTGACAGATTGGCATAGACCATTTTGTAGACATTTTCGAATACATTGTTTTGGTCCTATGTTTGGTAACATTTTTATGACCCTGTTACTTCTGATATATTGGCCTGGTGCGGTCACGTTTATGTTGCAGATAATTTCAGTTTCTTCGGAGATGTTTATCGCACAAATAAATAAAATAATTGTTGGTACAATCATTCTGAAATGCATGTCCTTGAAAATAAGATTAAGTTAGCGACAATTAGTCGCAAATGACCAGAGTTACTGTTTTTTTTTTCTTTCTTTATTCTTTAAGCCAGAGGCTCATCAGATTTACATGTACAACATATAAACACAATAAAGAGAACAGAATAAATATTATATATCAAACAAAAATACACAAAGGATATAGATATCAATAGTAGTTACAAATTCGACTTTCGTAGAGCAGTAGCTTTATATAAAAATTTCCCTAAATTAGACAATTCTTTAACATTTTCGCTACTCATTAAACATACAACTTTAAAAACACTTGGTTTGTTATAATAATATTTCTTAATGTACATACTTCTCAAATTTTCATAAAATGGACATTTTAATATGAAATGAAATTCATCTTCAATATCATTACTGTAGAAATCTTATGTATAAATGAATTTCAAGCATGCGCAGCTAATTTCATTGTTTGAGGACATATGAGCAATCTAAATATTCTGAAAGACAGAGATGGTAAAAATGAAATCGCTAGTTAATTCAGATAACAAATACACAGCTAATGTGTGACTAAGCAATACAATTTACTAATAAAATCATTCAAATTATTTCATTAATTACCCGGTAATAAGAAATAAATTGTTCTCCAATATAACGAGGGGTTTTACATGATTTAATAACTTTCGTTTTAATGTACTTAGTATATAAAAGTTCAATTATAAATTTTGATGTAATGCCAAATACTTTACATTAATTGAATTAAAAGAAAAACTTTCAATTGTGACTACCACACAACTTCTTACTGGATTACTACATATATAAAGTTTTAAAAAAGATTTTTTCCATTCTTATCTTTGTTTTCGTCATCTAATTTTATCAACATGTAATTTTAAGTTTAGTTTTATCAGATAAATTGAGTCATACATGTATAATATGTTTAATTTATAGCAACGTAACTAAGTTCTCAATGCAACAAAAAATATAACTTTCAACCATTGGTATGTGGTTTCAGTGGTCATAGTACAATGAAGCAATTTATTCCGATCTTTGTTAAGCAATATATGTTACAAGGTCCTTGCGATGTGTATTTGCCAAACTTGATTCTCCATGTTTTAGGGTTTTTTCTTTTAGATATCAGCATTAATCAAAACAACAGAAACTGTGTTAATACACTGTGATACCATGGCAGCCAAAACATTATTTATAGTGTATGATACGTAAGGTCAACATTTTTCTAATTTTTTTTATTGAGTTTCTAATTGAGTTTGATTACCTAACACATATCATTATAATTGTCAATGTAAATTTTCATCCTTGAATAAATCAATTTCTTGTCATATCAATTTTTGGCAGGCGGGAGGAGGTGGGTTAAATTGTGACTTTAAATATGCTCTACGTGAGGTTGCTTAAATATCGATTGGACAAATTTTATCTTTGCTGTCCTTCAGTTTGTGCACTATGTTTCAAACTCCCCATTACTATTTCAGCATAGTTCTTCCAAGTAATTATCTTAATGTTGTCATGTAAAAATGAAATGTATCAATATTTTTAACTAAATTTTACAATTGAGTCGAAGTTATAGCTATAGCAAAACAATGTGTCAAAAATATCATTATATCTAACAATAAAGAGTGTCAAAAATTTAAGTTTTGTTACAAAAATGCGTCAAACCGGGCGATTCCCTATAAGATTATAACTTGTTATACTTAAACTATATACATGTTTAACATTGTATTGTGGATTTAGTAACAGGTTAAGGTTTTCCAAAAAAAGAAATATCACTAGACACCATGTCGTTCTGCAAGTAAAAGCACTACTTTGTTCAATTTTTTGCTATCATTAACAACGATCTATTTTTGATTTTTTATTCAGTGATTTCAATATACATGTACTTAACACATGTATAAATATCCATATAAACTTAATATTTGAATAGTTTTGCAACTCACTTGCTAATTGACAAAGTGCAAGGTAGATCTTTTATATATCAATGGCATTGACATGTCTCAGAAATTTTGAAACTGACTTTGCAAATCCTCTAGATAACGCTGTTGTGCAATCATATACATTGCGTATAAAATAGACCTGGGCTAGTTTGTGAAAAAAAGATATTAAATTTTGTTAAATATCACACAAAAAAATTATGTTATGTCTTCCTCGTTATAAATCATTGACAATGTCTCTTCAAACTAGCAAATAGTTTTGAAATCGATTGTATGGATTCAAATTTCAAAAACAATTAAATAACCGTTCTCAACTGAGAACAAAAACATTCCCTTATGAAAACACACGATGTGAAGAAAAATATTCAAAATATTGTACTAAAATACAATATCAAAGAAAGTGTAGTCAGAAAATGAATAGATTTTGATTTTAAATGCAAAGTACTTGCCGGTTTCAAAGGTACAAAATTTACATCAAAGTGCCGAGGGGTATGACTAATTCATATCAAATGCATTGTTCTTCTAAACAATGACGTGATTTAACTATTTCAATTGTTATAGGCTACATCTAATTTAAGATGTTTATGAAGCACTGATGCCCCCGTATGGCAGTTTATGGCAAAGGGGTTAATAATGTTTCTCAATTGAAAGTGAAACCCCAAGGTAAAAAAATGTTTCCACCCCCCCCCCCCCCCAAAAAAAAAAAGAAACAGGGAAACACCTTGTAATAACAAATACACATGCAAAATATGACAGCCCTGGTACCAACTCTTTAAATGTAATAGCAAAAGTTAAATTTTTCCAAAGTAATTCAAACTACTCCAAGGTCAATGCGATAAGGACAAATTTATTGCAACCCAAAAAGGTCTTGTCACAAAGATTGTTCAGAAGTTATGGACAAGGTTAAAGTTTGTTTTAAAGGAAGGTGTAACTTGAACGTCAAGATCATAAATATTTAAAGCCAAGAAAAGGTCTTTCACGATGAATACACAGTCATGTGATTACATGCATGGTAAAAAATCCTATATCATCAACCGTTCAATAGTTTTGGCCAAGCTAAGTTAAAGTCGTCTTTTTTTTCTGGCAGAATTTAGTCGAATCTAAAGTCAATGTCAAAAATTCTGTACTCAAAGGAAGGGCTTGTCACAAGGAATACACATGTGAAAGTCAAAGTTAAATGTTATAGTCAAGGTTACTTTTTGCGGACAAACAGACATATAGACTGCTAGACAGACAAACGGACGGAAATACATGTACGATAGCTATATACCCACAAATTTTCGATTAAATGAAAATAGAATATCACATGTAATAAGGCGCATCATCATTCATAAGAATTGTTTTATTTAATAAAGCACTGTAATACGGCTAACTTTGAACTACCAATCCTCTTTATACAGCTTTATTAGTTTCTTTGCTGTGTACATGCATGGTTTTTATACGTTCACTCCAAGATACATTAAACTAGATGGTTGCTTGAGTTTTTCTGAATATGTTTTAAATCACAATACAATTAAACACAAAACACCTGAGTCAATTTGACATTACTTTTCTTCATAGGATTATTTAATCAACACAGCATGGAAAAGCCTGCTCTTTTGTGAATAGAAGCTCATCTTGTAGGATGTGCGTGTGTCCTGTTCACAGGGAGAGATTAATTCGAATTAAATGTCAGTTACTCCGAACTAAATTTGATGCAAATGAGTTTAATTCGAATTAATTTAATGCGCATTAAATTACTTCGCATTAGCTCCGTGTGAACTCAGAACGACGATAATTCAAATTTAATTTTGAGGTATGTGTAATGACAAAATTAGGTTAAATGCCACTTCTAAGTACACTTGTGCTAAGTAAAATTTTGTTAATCACTGAAGTGTTTGCACAAAGACTATGCATTATGTAAAATGCATAGAGCTGCTTCTGTATAAAGTGATGGGATTTGCAAATGATGTCATTATAGCTTTTTTGTACTTGACTGTAGAATTGACATTTTATTCGCATGACTTTACTGCGAATTAAGCCCACTTTGTGAAAAGGGCATTATATTATTAGTTTTTCATGGAGGTTTTAAAAAGCTTTCTAAACAAGGCTTCAAAGTGTCTAGTGCTTCTATATTCTGTTGATATAATTAACAGTGTCCTACACGTGTAGGCATTATCTTTAAGACAAATGGGATATGTACATGTTCAGGATTTTTAAGTTTCAAGAATACTAGATAATAAGAAAGAAAATTTAATATTCATAGAGACGTCAAGACCTTGTGATAAGAAATACTCGTAAGATCTGTGGGATCTCTCGTAAAAAAGAAATTACGATATGTAGTCAATCATTGTCATTTCGCCCTCGTGGCGCAGTTGTTAGAGTGTCTGTTCTAGAGTCACAAATCCCATTGTGGGACATGGAGACCGCTCTTTCGCATGCGACCGTAACTTCTCAATGGTCCAGAGTGCCGAATATAGGACAAAAGTTTTAAAATAAATAAAATGAAATAAAATAAAGTAAAATGTATAGGACAAAAAGGGGTGTTTGAAATTAATTGAGTCGTTAATTACATACAAATGTTCTTTCTTTTCAATCATTGATGATGCATATTTCCCTAACCAAGAGCTTAGAACTATTTTCTATGGCTTTAAATGTGCAATACATTTTATATCAGGGCCCAGGTATGCAGGTACGAATGTATTGTTTATCGACATATATATCAATTTCATTTCCTTATAGAAATACACATTAGGTCATGAATTATAAACAGGATATTGTTGTATTCTGTAGAAAGTAGTCAAATATCATTTTAATAAAAATGTTTTTATAGTAGAAGGAAATGTTACAAAAAACCTTTTCAGCATTATCTCTCTTCTAATAATTTTTGATGCGAAAACAATTTAAACTGCCTGACGAGAGTAATTATTCAGACAGCAAACATCCATTGTCAACTTTCTTTTACTTAAAATTACGAAATATCTGGAGAGACAATTTCGTCAGAATGCTTTTTTTATAATAATTATGTCACTGCAGCCTTTATTTTCTAAGTGTCATTATATATAATATGTTTGATCGTTCGTTTCAGATACAGTATATTCTTCCAGTGCCTGAATTTCTTATTTATCTGTTACATGTATTACTATGAATGTAAATTTCATGAACAAAGGACAAGTGCACTTAAGCAATACTTAATGGACGATTTTTATGTGCCATTTTACTTCAGAAAATATTACCAAATCGTTATCTATTGGTAATAGTTAGATTCAAGTGGATATTTCTAATCAAAAAGCATGTTAAGCGCCACTTTAATTAGCATGGATGTGAAACAATTGAATATTTTGAAAGGCCTATGGATACCCTATAAATCCGGAAAAGTCGTACCAAACCTTCTTTTAGTTTCCTTTATGTAAATCTTGAACAATCTGATGGTGGATCATAGTCGGGCGCGTTTGCGGAATGATGTTTCTTACGCCAAACCTGTTTTTAAAAATATGGAATGAAGTTGTGTACTTGCCTGTATCTAAAATGATTAAACTAAGAAATTGGTACTCATGCATTTGAAAAATTACAATAATAGTTTCATTGAATTTGAAATTAAAAAGGAGTGTTATGGGTGGCTTTCAATACCTGTTTCATTGTCTTGCACGAAGGTTAAAAATGTTTGACACTTTATGAACGACACTTAAATCTCCTTTCCCTCCCGTGTTCTTAAAAACAAATACATAAAACATCTCAAAGCGGTACGACTTTGACTTACTGAAACAAAACCTGCCCATGTTTAACAGTGAGCACTTTTTAGGAATGTTTACCTGGGTAGAACTCACGTGACTATCAGTATTTTAAATAATTTATTCCACACGTGGGTTCAACATGGGTCATACAGGTAAATAGCTCTCATTTGCTATAATAGAAAAAACATTGTACTTTTTATACATTTTTAATATTTTAAGTACGAGCCTAATCGTGTGCAAATTTCATACTTTCACACAAGTTTTATTAATGTAATATGCGTCTTTTGTCATTCGCACAAGTTGGCACAACGTTAGGCTCATAGTTAATAAAGGCTTTGAAATGAATGACCGTTCTCGATTTACTACAGAAAATCGGCAATGTCGGCTGACCCCTACCACATTGTATAGTTTTGTTCTTTGTATATTCGTGGATTTCAGCGGTAAAATTTGTTGAATCGTATGGTTTAGATATCAATTAATGATTTGAGATGAAATTTTTTTCTTAATTTGATTGTTTATTTTTTCACATTTTACCGGGGCCCATAAGTGCACTCGTTCTTTCTACTCCGTAAATGAGCCAGGCTCTCTGTACTCCTGAGTACTTTGATTATTAAAGTCTTCTTAGTCAAATAAAGCTGGACACAGCTTTTTCTTGTTGACAAAAAAGGATAAATAGACAAGAACTTTAGAACTTATAGAGTCCAATTCTAACAATATATATTTTTCTTTGATTTGAATTTGTTAGATATTATTCGGTTGCAGACCACACCAAGGTTTTATATATTATGTAATTAATACCGTCACATATTTTGTTATCAATGTTTACTCATCAATCATTTTCACGCTTTGTTTTCATTTTGTTGATTTATTGAGAAAGATAAAAGTTATCAATTAATAATTTTATGGATTTCTTTATCAATGAGATAATCAATTACAAGTATTTTCAATAATAAAAACACATTATAGTGGAAAAATGCAGCATACCTAAGTGTATAGATGTTTATTAAAATGGATTAAAAGTGAAGTTAAATAAAAGTGAAGGCGGTTTCTTGAAAATCTGCGTTTTTACTATAACAATGTGAGTTGGGTTCTTGACAGTGCATAGAAAATCAACGTTATGCAATCGGAAGATCAACAGACAAGTTATTTTATCAAAATGAATTTGTATTGGCAATTGTATATTGAAGTTTTTTCCCCATAATTTAAAAATGGTCATCAAGACATGAGTAAGATATAAATAGACCTCAAGAAAAAAAGCTTACACTAAATACTATATAGTGTTTTTTTCATTGATTCTATCTAACTACGTGTACTGTCTAACTTGTACGTCCATGTCACAATTATTTTTACCATCTTAACATAATTATCCCTCGCTTTCCCTGAAAATAGGGTAAATTAATATCTGCATGTCTGTAGTTCTGTTTGTATGTAAGACTTTTAATTCAGCCGAATATCATAAAATGGTGTATTGGTTAAAGTGTTTGAAGGTACTTAGACACAGATTTGAAGTCAATATTTTCTCTATAATATAACGACTTATTTATATTTAATAGCATTTCACACAAGAATTAATTAAAAATCTTATTTCATTTGAAAATTATTAAAACTTCAAATTTTTGGGCGGGTTTGATTGACACATCTTTACAATTTCACAAATTTTAATCTTATTCTAAATCTTTTGAAAACAGGGCACGAGTTCTGTTATTGTTGATGTTTACAATTCACCGGGTGCGTTCAATTTTCACAGTCTGCCACAACTGCACGGACTGACAATATATTGTGTGTTTGTTTTGCTTTCGAACATGTCTACTCTGAATTTTCTGGATTATAGTATTAATATTTTTCATGTATACACAACGAGATTGCCAAATTTCCTAAGGATTAAGACTAGAATAAATTTGTGAAAGTGCAAGGATGTGTCGATCAAACCCGCCAAAAAATTTAAAATTTGAATATGAAATAAGATTTTTAATTAATATTTTTGCTAAATGCTATTAAAATATATATTAAGTTGTTATATTATAGAGAGAATAATTCTTCAAATCTGTGTCCAAGTATCTTTAATCAAGGGTCGCTGGGTAAGGAACTGAAACAGACTCCTCACTGCTCAACGGCCCTGATAAAAGGTATTATTCATTCGCAGGTCTATAGAGAAGGGACAAATAAACAAAGCAACAAATGAAAACATTCACAGAATGAATTCACAAATTGCTGCCCACAGATCAGTGCACGGGTCAGCCCAGAAGGTCTCTTTGCCATTGTAAATATAAAGAAAAACACAAGTTCCAGATCGAACTTCAATTGGATATTGAGAAAGGAAGGTTGAATCAATCTGTTTCCCATTATTCCAGTAGAAAATGTTTTTACCCGAAGCTTGCGTTTGTGCTGCATCATATGTTGCACCGATCCAGAAGTGTGTGTAAGGTTGTTCAGCAACTTCAAAATACAAAGTAATTTCATCATCTTTTATTGCAAAATAGAAATATTTCATAAAGTTCTAAGCACTAAATTATGTATCGACAGTTGCTTCATTTGATTTAATTTTATTTGGTAAACCATGTGAGATGTTTTAACCACAATGTAAAAATTGCACCCCACCCCATCCCCCAAAACAGACACATATGTGTATGAAATGTAAGGTGCAAAATAGTGAAATCATAAAATATTGTACGTGTGAGGGTACATGTGTGTATGTTTTACAGAGAGAGAGAAAGAGAGAGAGACTAACTTAATGATAGAGCAGCTTCCACTTTGCTTTGAGTGTCCAGGACAGCCAGTCTTATCCTTCCATTCTTCGAACTACATGTTTTATTAGCCTGGGGCCACGTAAGAGACTCAGCGCTGGGTGCTAGACAAAAGTAGAGGGTTGTGTTCAATTTGTAATTATGGGGGCAACGATCTGAAAATTTAAAAGAATATCATAAAGCGGTAAGTCTGTTATGATTGCTAAAAGATTACTTTTTTTCTATCTTCAAAAAGTTTTCAATAAACATATGGTTACTTTTTTACCATTTGGAATACAGAATGTTTTTCCATTACTCAAAACAGTGCACTGTCCGTCACATAAAGTTGAATTACAAAACCCGACTAGCTCCTGAAAATAAGTTTATGATCGTCGTCATATTTATAAAAAGTAAAACACGTCTACTACTACATACTTCATGTTTGTAAAATTAATATCAAATAAACTTTTGATTACACTATTGCAGATGTCGATATAACTAAACAATATTAATGCACTATACAGTGTTTTAGGGGCTATATATACCATTGAATATGAGCTAGATATTACATTTATATTATATTTATGGGAGAGGACTATCTAAATTTTTTGAACTTGTGTCCAATCCCTTTGACATTTTTGACAATAAGATATGTTCAAAACAAAGAATATAACAAAAACAGTACAAACCGTTGGTTGATTATCCATTTCAATATAGTCATATTCTGCATCCAGGACTAAAGAAGATTCAGAGTCGCCATTCTTTGCTGCGGTGAGTTCACAATCGAGTTGTTGCCTTCGATAATTAACAGATTTGCAATCACCATTCTGCAAACATTTTCGAATGCACTGCTTCTGTCCTATGGTATTTAAAACCTTTATAACATGGTTTGTTTTGAGTCGATGACCAGAGACCGTCACTTTTATCTTGTTAACGATATCAGTTTGTTTCGTTTCGGCAAATTGCATTAAACACATCAAAAAACTGAACTTAAATCCAAACATTATAGAAGGTTGATGGTTCAGTATGTAATAACTATTATATTAATTGTTTTAAAAATGATATCAGAAGTGAAAAAAATCGCACACATTTTTTTTTTATCAAAAATTTGTTTCTGTATAGGAGGGTGAAACAAAAGAGCTTCACGCATGCGTACTTGTAACTGCTTCCTTTTATTAAAGGAAACTTTCTTATCTGTACAAGCTATATAGTTTAAATGAATAATTTACTGAATAATTTTTTTTAAGGACAGAATGCTACTTTATTGTTTTATGCAAATTTCTCGGTGGTTTAAATGTATTACAGATTTCACTTCAGATAATGCATCTGAATCGGAAAAGTTTCAATATTTATATTGCTTAAAGTTGACTTTTTACAAACCATCTCAAAACAACTCTGCCTATCTTATATTAATGCAGATTTTATTCTTTTTAACAGTATTTAAATGTAGTGTAATACATTAGAGGAAAAGAATTCAAAATAACAAAAAGTGATTTAAACAATTAAATATTCATAATGTTCCCAAAATTGCGGTTAGTGACTTCTAGATAAAATGTAATAAAATGCTTATTTGCAAGTCAACCATTATCGTTCCCTCAATTCGTTGATTTAAAGCGCTCCATCTATATATTGATTTTTTTTTTCAATTATTAAAATTAACTGACCTGACCAAATTCTGTGTTATACCTGTCAAAATTTGATAAATTCAAAATTATTTGTAAATTAGAAGGACACCTTGAATGAGAAAGATGTTTGATGAGGTTTTGTCCTTTTTTCTATGCTAGAAACATTTAAGAAATTTTTTACGATAGAAAAATTAAAGAAAATTGCATTGAACTTATTTCAATAGTTTCTACAAAGCAAAATATTCACCATTTTTTTCCTTTCTTTTTTGCAATCAGAAACAAAAAGCAGTGATATTTATGGGAAATTCAATTCAAAGTTATTAACTCTTCCATATTAGATATTTTAGTTGATTAATTTTTGCATTAATGTAATGTCTTTCTGAATATATTTGTAGTATGGTCCAAAATATATATTATTCGTGTTTAAGGAACATCTTTGTGCTAATTTTGAGTAGGTCGGAAGTAATTATATACTTAAACCTAAAACATTTTGAGTAAATTATTCTGATTTGTAATGAATTATTCTAATGGAAGTCATATGCTATATGAATCACTTAGCAGTATACAAAATGTAATTAGATTTGAAATGTAGTTTTGAAATTTATTATCATTTTCTCTGAATAATTAAAAAGTTACAATGACTGAGTGTCAGTGAGTGACCTTGGTGCAATTATATGTCTCCTTTACCAAGTTAAATTTTTGAGAAACACCTACAGACCCTGTCCCCTACTCTTTTTTTTTTTTTAAATGCAATGACTTTTATCATTAATTTTGTTATCCGTTCAAATATTCTGGAAATACGTGCCTATTTGTTGTCTTCGTATAGATAATATGTTAAACAAAAAATAAACATAAAATTAAAAATAGGAAAGGTAATGTGTTGACAACAGGTCAATGTATATTATCAAGTGCAGTTCAATATGCACTGAATTTCGAAAGCATTGTCCATCCACAGATCTAGACGGGTTTGTGCAACTCTGATTTGCCTAACGTGTGTACAATAGGTGCCGATCCATAACCAAATTCAGTTTGTCAAATCAATCAGCCATGACTTATTTCTGGCAATGCTATCTGTTAAATATGACGAAATAAACTTATTTCTCCCTTGGTATTTCGTTAGAATAAATCTCTATTTTGACAAAGGAGTTGATTGATTGATTGTATATTGTTTGACGTCCCTCTCGAGAATTTTTCACTCATATGGAGACGCCACCACTGGCCGGTGGAGAGCTGCAAATTTTGTCCTATACTCGGCACTCAGGGCCATTGAGCAAGGGGGATTTTTTTTCGTGCCAGCACCTACATGTACTGCGACAGAGGACCTCGGTTTATACGGTCTCCACGTCCCACAGCGGGATTCGAACAAGCGACGTAAGGATCAACTCCTTACTTGGCAACTCTAGAGCAGACGCTCTAACCACTGCGCCACGCGCGCAACCAAATGAGTTGAAGGAAGATTGATTGATTGATTGTATGTTGTTCAACGTCCCTCTCTAGAATTTTTCACTCATATGGAGACGCTACCATTTGCCGGTGGAGAGCTGCAAATTTTGTCCTATATTCGGCACTCAGGGCCTTTGAGCAGGGAGGGATCTTTTTCGTGCCAGCACCTACTGCGACACGTGGCCTCGGTTAATACGGTCTCATCCGAAGGACCGGTCTCCGTGTCCCGCAGTGGGATTCGAACCCGCGACGTAAGGATTGACTCTTTACTTCGCGACTCTAGAGCAGACGCTCTAACCACTGCGCCACGCGGGCGACAGTTGAAAGAAGAAGACATAATTAAAAAGTTTTTAAGCAAAATCTCATTTTTTCTCTTTCACCATATTCACACGGTATAAAACAAATAGAGAAACAGATCTAAATATCTTTAATGAAATGAAGAGATAACAATTATAATGTATGCCAGTCAAATGAAAGATACCGGTCTGAATCTTAAGTAGAGCAATCGTAGACCACAGAAAACATCAGGTCCCACTGAGAACAGACTTAAGTCAAAATTCCAAATATATACGAGGGTTGTCCCAGAAAAACGCGAATATCTTTAATATCTTTTGTTTAACTAGGACTATGAAGTTAAAAATTGGCATACATCATGATCAACATTTTTGGAATAATGCCTAAAAATTTTTAAGAAATATCTCTGTAAATAAAATTTTCCTCTCATGTAAAGGAATTTATCAAATTAGCTGTCGGCGCAACACTGATGACGTCAAAACGTATCTCGAAATTTTTAGGAATTTGTTACGAAAAGTTCGTCTCTATTTATATTAATTTTTTCACACATTCGGCAATGTGTTTAATTATTTTTTAGTTACCAAGTTTTGCATCTCAAATACTAATGTTACTAAAACATTTGGGGGGGGGGGGGTTAATTCTTTCAATGGACAATTTCACAATCCCGATCATAAAGCTACCTGATCGAATTATTTGACAGCGCTCTTCACGTAGGCCTATGACGTCCCACTCTTGTCTTTTCAGTTAGTTTTTATTTATGTGCAAAAGTCTATTCTCTTCTATCAAAAAATTAGTCAAGTCAACCAAGAACCTCTTCTACTAGATATAAACCTCTTCCCCATATTATGTTCGGGTTCTTTCATCGTTAACATCTTTTTTTCTATATGCAGGAGTTATATCCCGCTCAACATAGTGTTACTTGATAATTTGGTGCTCCGCATCACAGCTTAACGTCACCATTTTTGACAATGTCTAATTTAAAGCGCTTTGCTATATATCGTCATATATCTGTCATTAATGATGTCAAATGAATGAAATTTTAACAACAAGTACACCAAATCAGAGAGAGTTTATGATAGTAAAACTTTTGATATTATATTGCCATATAGCCTGATGACAACGAAAACTTCAATCACAATGCTATTTGTAAATGTCAAAAACTTGTCGTGCGCCGACCACCGATATTTTACATGATTTAAATGTTGTTTATGTATGCATATGGCATCACATGCTTATAATATTTTGTCAGAATATCTAAAAGATGATTTCCCAACACCATGCCAAAAATTATTAGTTTTGGTTGAATAGTTTTTAAAATATTCAAAAAGTTCGCGTTTTTCTGGGACAACCCTCGTATATATATAACTATTGAAATAATTATGATAACAAAACAAAATGTTTACCATATGTTTAAATTGGAATATTCTGGAAACCTACAAATTTTAACATTGCATGTATCATAAATCAAAAGCTATTAGAAATAATAATTTTGACTGAAGTCTATTCTCAGTTTATGGTCTTGGGGCCAGATGTTGAATTAGATTTATAGAGAAAAAAAAATAATCCTGTCGCTCGGTTCCATTCGCCGTGTGCTCTTTGTCATAGTCGGGCAAATGTAAAAGATCGATTATCGATTCAGTATGAGCCTCAGTATATTATGGAGAAACCTACTTGTAAGACGTCAGTCATCACTTCACCAAAGTACAGTCTGTACTTACAAACTAAGCTATTTTATTAACCATAGAGTTTATTTTTATTGCAAAAGGCTTACATCAAATTGATCTCATATGGGACACAATGGAGAGTTATAGAACAAATTCGCATAGGGGATTATTGAATTCAATATCAGAACAAATATATGACCCTATCACTACAGGATCTTCCCAGGTATCCAGCTCTAGGCATTGGCCTTCTTCATGATAGGAAACCATGAGGGGATCAACTTGTTTGCCAGTATTCCAGTAGAAGGAGTCTTTCCCGTACGAAGGCGTTCCAGAGAGATTGTATGATGCACCGAGCCAGAAGTAGTCTTCCGAATTAACTTAAAAAAGAAAAAAAATACTTCGAAAATTTATCTTCAAAAGCTGTTTTTAGTCACCTTGGTCTCATATCTTGAACAAAAATGCATGGATATATGAAGGTGGATTTTTTTCTTCATGAATCACATAAATAGGGATGACCCATTTTGGAAGTACATATCTGTTTTTTGCATCTGTTAAGAAAATATACATACGAGGGTTGATCCAAAAGTAACGTCACAGTGTCCATATCTTTTATATTTGGCGTCATATTATCAAATACAATATACCAAAAGATGCACAAATACAAATCTAATAAACATTGAAATTTTCATTTAATAATGTTTATTTAAATTTATTTTGTAGATGTTTCAAACATAAAGCATAGGGGGTGTCGCCGCGTTACTGTACGTCACATTTTAAAGTGTATCTTTTTCTTAGAATGCAAAATACAAACACATTTAAAAGATTCTAAAAAAGCTACCATTCTCTCATTTTTTTAAAAGACACAATTCAAGTCATTTTCTAGTCTTTAATTGAAAATTAAATGACGGCATTGGTATTTGTGATCATAAACATTGTTGTTTTACTCTCTTGAATTGAACAATGGGATTGGCGAAATGGGGAAAAACGGTTCGGCGAGTTGTTATGCATTTCTGCTTCAAAATATGGGAGTCATCACTAGCGATAGTTACATTAATTAATTAGACTAACAGAATAAAGAATGTAAATAAGACACTTTTTAATAGATTGTTTCAGGAATTTTGGGCGGATGATGGATCACTGAATGATCAGCAGAGGACAAGAAGACCGAAAGATAGGAGATCGGACGGAAACGTTCAATGGTGTCTGACGTTATCAAAAATTACAGACGGATAGAGTGACATGTGAATATTTAAGTTTGCCTTATGCCACTGTTCAAAAAATTTTGACAGAGGGCTTAATTATGAAAAGAGTGAGTGTATAATGATATGGTGGCAAGAATTCTTAAAGAAAGTGAAATAGGTGAAAATGTTTGCGAATCACAAATATTTTTTTTATGAAACGAAGGGGAAACGCTTAAAAGTATGACGGCGCGAATCCGTCATTTGACGTTATATTTAGGTGCGGCGACTACCATAAACGCACATTGTTTAAAATCTGATATTTTGGAAAGTATACAATCATATTCCTTGAATTTTTCAGGTCTGATTTGAAATAAATAAGGCTTTTATCATGTATAATTCTGTTGTTTTACGTCGATTTATAGCAATTTAATCAAAGTTGTGACATTACTTTTGGATCAACCCTCGTAGTTCAGAAATTCAAGTTATCATACCCATATATTCATTGATAGATAAAACATACATCTTTATTTTTTAATTATAAATATACATGTACAAACGTAATTTATTTCATAACTTTTAATTAAATGTATAAATTATAGAAATTTTGTAATTCAATGCATTTGGTGAAAAAATTATACTTGGTGTCGCGATAACTTAACTCTCTATCGCCGTGTAGGTAGGAAACGTCTTTTGGATGGAGGCAATGTGCTAGTGAAAACAATGCAAGGTCGATAATTGTAGAATTTATTAAAAGAGATAAGATTCTGTTGAAATATCTTGCTAAACATTCGCTAAACCAGCGAAATAAATTTTTGAGAGGATATATACCTCATATATTTTAACTATACCAATACATGTACCGGTAATTAAGCTCATAAAATACTAAAATATATTTTTGTTATGTGACAATTTACTATTTGGAGTCTAATCCTTGACAATACACAGTATGACTGTACTTTCGGTATAATTTCGTATCATTCGGTTGTCACTGCTGTAAACAGTTTCTTGAGAAATTTAGAGCTGCCTCTATCCCCAGCCCCGGTCCCCGCAACTGCAAGGTACTCGCGATACTTTGTATTGCAAAGAATACCTTCACTTACTGGTGATATGGTCCTTATAAATCAGTCAACATATTCAATGTTTTTTTATAACTTTGGTAAAAATTGCACATTATTATTAAAATTTATCAAAATCACTTTGTTTTGAAAGTCCTCATTTGAAAACTTACCTTTAATATAAAAGAGCTGACGTTATCATAGATGCGAGCAAAAGAAATTTGAGGCAGTTTAACCGATTTAAAAAAACATATAAGAAAGTATTCTAAGAAACAAAATTAGTACAGTGTACCTATTCGGCAACAAGTGGTTTTTCTCATTTTTTTTATTGAACGAACAATGAAATTGTTTTCAAATTCTAACAAAATGTGAAACATCAAATATACCGAAGGTTCGATTGTATCTAACGGGAAAAGTATTGACATTTCTTGCATTTTATTCATATTTTGTGTTACATGTATAAGAAAACATGAAAGGTCATTTGAAAAAAAAAATTAAGTGGAGGAGATGTTGCAACCAGGCTTCAATTACTTAATACTGACCATTTTCTGCAACTGCTTGTATCTTTTCCCAAGTATCCAGCACAGCTAGGCGTGTCCTGTTACCAAGTGACTGACAGAAGGACACAGCTCCATGCCAGCTGAGGGTAGTGTAATGAGCAGAAAAGCAGAGGAGGTGCTCCTTGATCCAAATATAATTGTTCGGACAAACATCTGAAAAATGAATGATAATGTTTTAATTTCACTGTGAGAGGCTAGTAAACAAGGACACTGCATCAAAATTGAATTATAAGGAATTAGTACAGAAAAATGAAGTTAAATTCAATGACCAAAAATGATAAAATAGTCATCAAAGATGAAAGTCGTCTTTGGCAACTAGGACTAACAACACTATATACTGTTTGCAAACATAAAACAAATTAATTATGTTGATTAAAGTTTAAGAAATAAGCAAATTTTGTAAGCATTATACTAGTAATTAGGGGGAGGGGGGTAGATCACACTGTTTAACAGAAACATTGGACACCGAAAACGCTTAGTACTCACTGGTTATCTTTAAGTTTGACTAATGGGTGAGAACAGCGGTGTACAAGAATATCCGAAAATAATTTTTTTTTAAATTCCAAATTTAGGAAATTCACGTCAGAACTTTTAAAAGGGTCTAATGCTTTGAACCACAAACGAACATTTTCAGAATAAGATGGACATACATGTATTGTCAATCAACAATTTATTTCCATTCTTTTGTCTACACGATATACTAGTATCCCGGTGAACTTGAGGTAAAAGATAAAACAGAGTCTGTTAATCTTTTAATTGGAACATTTACTTGAAAAAGACGTTAATGGTAATCTAACAACCACATTCTATGATAAACGTAATGACTTGATTTTTACAATCATCAACTTCCCTTATTATGCAGCAATATACATTTACCTTGGTCATCTGCATATTAAGTTTATATTGCTCAATTGATTTGATACGGAAGAGCATGTACTACGTATGAACAATTTCTAAAACGAGGTAGGTTAATGACAAACAAGTTGATGAAGTAAGAATATAAGCATTGTCGCTTAAAGTCATCATTTCGTAAGTTCTATTGTCGAAATAAAGTCCTTGTCAGTAAATACAATTTTCATTAAGGCAAATGCAATTAAACGTATTTACAAACTGAGTTGTCTACGGATTTTTTTCCGTTATTTCCAAATCATGACAAGGAGCACACGGCGAGTGTGACCAGTCGGCAGGGGATGCTCACTCCTCCATGGCACCTGATCCCACCTCTGATGTTTTGGAGGTCCGTGTTTGCTCTGCTCCTGATTTGTATTGTTCAAGTAGATTTTGAGTCAAATTCTGTTCGTTATCTCAATGTATTTTATTTTAGGAGATACTTACAGTGATGTTGTTTGTTGCAGAAAGTCTCGCCACTGCTAAGAAGCACACACTCACCATCACAAGATGATGAAATACAAGCCGCTCCAATGCCCTGTTTAATTTATTTTTTTTAAAAAACATGCTAATTAGAGTGAAAATTACAAAGCATGTCGGCCTAGATTTATTTATCTATTAACATGAAACATGGTGATAACGAACAGTTTATTTCAGCCCAACGTTCAATTACAGACGAGGAACAAAGCAAACAAAATCATCTTTTGATCTTTTTAACCATTTTTTCTGACAATAAATCATTTTGTTAAAAATAAAACATTTATACATTATCAAAGACGGCATGTCGTGATCAACTCTAAACAACGAACGTATTGGAACGCGAAATTTGTTTCGATGCATTTTTTTTCCCAATATATTGCAGATCTTACACATATACATATTTTGATTTTGATATACTGTAAACATATAATGAGTGTTGAGAGACAAAATGTTTATAAAATGAATACATGTATTCAAGCTCGATGGTAGTGCACCTGTTTGAAAAGACCAAAATTTAGAATTAAATAACAAATATAAAAGTGGATAGTCTAAGTATATTTTAATTTTATTTCTAGCAAGGGTTTCTGACATTTAAGGTACTCTGATTCTCAGCCAGGAAGGATTAATCTTAAATTATTTCGTTCAAAAAGTCTCAAATGAAGCTTGATAATTAACCATGTCATGCGAGAATTTTCATTTTAGACCTCTCAATGTGCTTCAAGGTTCTTTCAACTTGAAGTTCCCACAAAGGTCTTATAAAAAGTCGTATTTTTAAAAGTATTTTTAATTTTTTTTTTTCTAAATTTAACGATAGATACCAATGTTTATTAAAATGATATGAAACAAAGGTGGTTTATTGTATTTTGCAATGATAGAAAAATATTTATACACTATGCATTGTAGAATGATCGAAGTAAAGAGAAGAAACTAAAGTACTTTAGAAGTACAAACATTTTGCAATTTCTTCAAAAGCCTGCATGCCTACGATTTTTATCTCCAAAATGTAATTGTTGTTCAAATTTGAATACTAGGAAAATGCATATAGTAGGTGTTTTTATTCTCATTTCCTGAAAATATATTTGAAATTTACTAATTACCTACATGACATGAATAACTTGAAAGATGAACATTGAAGAATTATCATGGGTAAAACACATTACTTTGAGAGTTTCTAGAAACATTTTTTGAGCATTTAGAATTAGTCAATGCCAGGGTTTGATAACCCAAGGATCGGAGTATCTTAAATTCAGCTGAAGTACAAGTTCAAACGTTATTCATAACGTCATCCTCATTATCGTTCTTTACACTCCATGGTTTGTAGAGCAGAAATATTTATAATATAACTACTTCTAAAAAAAATTTAAAAAATGTCAAGTGAATGTTCTACTGACCATATCCTGGGATTCCATTGATTCCATTTCTATGTAATCACAATCAGCATTCGACACAAGAGAAATCCCCTGGTCCCCATATTTTGCCATGATGATCTCACAAAGTAATTGTTTTCGTTTGTAGTTTACAGATTGACATTGACGATTCTGAAGACATTTTCTGACACACTGTTTTTGTCCTATTGGCTTTAGGATCTGAACGATATGTCGGTCTGCCACGAGACATTGTCCTGCTGCCGTCACGTGTACCTGGGCAACAGTGTTTTGCCGTAAAATAATACACTCCAGGAAACAGTAAATTGAAATTATATATCTTCGCATTTTAGTCCTATTACTTCAAGAGAAAATCATGACAAGTTGAAATTTTAGATACACGATCGTTTTGAATTGGAGTGAATCTTTGTTACTGAAGCAATTCTGCAGCAATGATTACGTTATCAAAGCAAAGAAAAAAAAACCGCTAATGGCACTCGATGTAACAAATAATCGATGCTGAATTTTTATGTCAGTAATATTTTAGAACATTTATGGGACATGAAAACTCAAACACAATACATGTATTACTTAAAATTCTGAGAACTAAAATTTGACTATACTTTAACTTATTATATATTTCCATTTTCGAAATTTGTATTTTTTAAATTATTATCCTCTGGATTTATGATTTTGCGAAAGATCAATGACTTTATTCGATTTTGGTTCTAATTCTGTAACTTTTACAAGTAGGATATACGGTCCTTCACTAAAACAATTTGATTTCCTTTGTAAACAATGTTTTGTTTGAATGTTTCATTTGAAACCACCTAACCTTAATCTATAAATTCAGACAAATCAAAATACATAAATTATAATAAATGTAAATGAAGATAAATAAATGGATTATGATTTATTTTTTTAAATTTGCATACTTATAACATTTATTTATTTATTAGAAGCAGTTTTGTCCTTTACATTGATTTTATCCGTGTTAAAAATATAGATAGTGTATGTACAGAAATTGTTTTTAGATTGTGTAACGGGGATACAAGTAAGTAAGTAAGTAAGTAAATGGTTTATTATAGTGACATGTGTTATGTACAATTACAACAGCTGTCAACAAATATATACACTGTATATAATAGAAATTTAAACACCAAGCCCATCGGGCCTATAGGTCACTTTAACAATATAACATTCAATAAGGATACAGAGATATTACACATTGCGTTTATTATAAATAATAGACTGTCTGTAAGTATATGCTGAGTATATGAATTTTCCGATCTGCCTTGGGAAATTTACTAAAAGAAATTTAGTTTTGTCTAAATCTGACATATTGATATCGAATGAAGTTGAGTTAAATCCAGTACTGGTAAGAAAGATTGCTCTAAGATTTGAATATAATGTACAATGACGCAAAAAGTGGCATTCATCTTCTACACTATTTAAAGAACATAGAGTACAGAGTCTATCAGGTAAAGCCTCCCCCTTATACCGTCCTGTTTCTATTCTTATGGGTAACACACCGCATCTAAATTGAGCGAGTATCGAACGATGACACTTTGGTATATCCATCGGTTTGAAAATCAGATTTTACGGCTCGGTAGGTTCTAAGTTTTGGGACGTTTTGGAGATCTTCAACGTACAACGTACTACTTTTGTATGCAACTTTTTGAAGACAGGGTGCACACTTTATTAAGCATTTGTGTCTTCTTCAAAGGATGAAAAATTCTATTGTTATGTTTGTTATTTTGCTAGAGGTGTTGAATTGTTACACTCATGAATGATTAAACTATTTGTAGCTTTGTATTCAAAAATAAAACATGCTTTGTAACGTGTTAATAACATTGTGTGTATTTCAAATAACACGCGTTCAATACAAATATAATTAGCTTGTTGCAGAAAAAAGAAAACATGCAATACAATGCAAGTAATTTATTGAAAAGTCGGGATATACGTACTGAGTCACAAATTTTAATGATTTATCTATATACCGTAAAAGAATTAATTATGCAGTGTATCCCCAGTGTATCCCTTTATATGAGATCTTAATTTTAAGTTCAGTTGAAAGGTTGAAATTCGATTTCAAACAAATTCATTACTCATTTCTCTTTGTTGTCGGGTATGGAAAAGATTTTAATTTACAGTTACACCATAACATACATTTTTCTCCGCAATACTTCAGTTCAAGTAATCTCTATTTCTTATGATCTAATGCGTAAAAGCTGATATAATTATATTTCCTTAAAACTTACATGCACTTTAACCATATATGTTTTAGCACAACCGTGTAGTCTTCCTCTTTTGAAATCAATGCACTGTCTTTTCCAAAATTTTCAACCAAAGGATATATAAAATCAGATAATTAGAACATTGGAATTATTAAATTTGTATATTGCTAGTCATGCATCTTTGTTTAACAGCTGAACCTAGATACATGTAGGTTGTAACAATTGCACGAAACAGGGAATTTTTTTCTATATATTAAATGATGATAAGTATACAAGTTTTGTTTAAAGATATAACTAGATTTAAATCATTTTAAACACATTTTAAACACATAAAATGTATTCATTGAAACATAAAACATGCAAACTGTAAAGACAGACGTTTCATATTCATAATGTGTTAGAGAGATATTGATTAACTCATTTAAGGATGTAAGAATATCAATAAATACATTCGTGATTCATTTTCTGTATCAAAATGTTATATGAAAAGGCTTTTTTTTTTCAATCTATGCATTGGAGTTGTTTGTATTGATTAAATTTTCATACATAAGAAATATTAAAAAAGATCAAAGAAAGATTTGTTCCTCTTTTGGACGATATTTAAATGAAATAATTGTTAGTTGTATTATTTTAAAGAAATATGACCAACACACCGTCAATATTTTTAAAGAATAAATTCACAAACAGCAACCATATCTAAATCATGAGAACAGTAATAAGAATCTATATCAAAATCCGACGAGTACATGTCTGTGTAAAGATAAAGACAGTAACTCGAGGAATGCGAAGGGTGATAATTTAACAAAGATGTGGAATTCACTTTTTCGCCTGTATTCCAGTAGAAGTCGCTTTTCCCGTCAGAGGGAGTCCCTGGTTGGTTGTACGACGCACCTAGCCAATAGAACCTTTCCGATGCCATACCTTGGTATAAAAGAAAAATTGAAAAGTTTTGAACATGAAAACATCCAAGGATATTCAGATTAATTGTTTCAGTATTCAACGCAAGAAACACTTGACATAAAAACAAACTTTAATGGACAGTGAAGACATAATATTAAAATACCATAATATTTCTTTTTATCACATGAACAAAAATATGAAACAGACTTTAACTTAAGTCAAATTTTCGATCACCCACACAATGTTTATTAATTACTGAATTAATCTCAAAACTTGCAAAAACAGTATGTTGCATATTTAATTTAAAAAATAAAATATGTCAGATAGGACAGAATCAATATTGAAACTTAATATGTTATTTTTTTTCCGCTTGACTTCCACAATATATATATTTATGTAAAACGTGAAGATTTTGACTAAAGCATAACATGCTTTATAACCCCGGGGCCTGGCCTTTTATATAAATACTCCCTTTGTCGATATCTTTTTCAAACAAATCATTAAAATGTCAGTTGTTGTAAAGTGTAGGCACTCAAAATATATAAACGAAGTGTATGTATTGGTCTTGTTCCACAAGATGTCGTATTCAGCTATTGTACAAATCAATTTAAAGCAATATGTTATCAGTTTCATTTTTCGAATTTAAAATGTGCTTCTTTGATAAATTTAAGTAGTTTGTGTTTTTTGAACAATTATACTTCATTAAAGTATTAAATTGTTTCACAAGAAAGACTTATGTTTATATATTGTGTACAAAGTACATTTAAATTTGTAATACCAAGTAGCAAAGGAATCAATATCATTCAGGAGGATAAAAATGTAATTCTGTTTCAGACAGAAAATTAGCTCAAAAATAGTTTTTCCATCGCAAATATGAACAGCAAAAGTTTATAAACGTTCTGTAATTAGAATAATTATTTACAATTTAGCAACAAAAATGCCTGACATCAAAGTTGCATCTCCTATTGCTTCTTGAAAAATACCTCTACACTCGCGAAATACATGCAAATTTGATGCTATCAAAATTTATTACCCATTTCTCAATAGAACTGACTGTAAATAATACAAGAGAATTTGAAAAATCGGTATATATTTAGTTGTAATGAAAATGAAAGGACACATCAAAATAGTCTCATTGAAATGGAAGGGATGGATTACATTTTCTATGGAAGAGAAAATCGGGACATTAATAAAACTAACTTTTTGTTCTAACCGCTTCTATTTTCCCTGGTGTGTCCAAGATTGCCATTCGTGTCTGGGCAGTTGAATTACAGAAATCCACAGCATTCGGCCAGCTGAGCGTGTCGGTATATATCGCAAAACAAAGACGGTGAGTAGTGTTCCAGTGGTAATTCGAGGGACACGTATCTGTATTATAAAGAGTAATTGATGAAAAAAATGTACTATAACTACTTTTTTAGACAGTCATTCAAAAATTAAACATTAAAATTTATAAATATTCAAATACTGTAAACAAAGTTAAAAACTGTCTTCCCTACAGACATTTTCTGTGTCATTGAAAAAATTATTTTTAAAAAAAATTATTGGTATTTTAACTGCCACCAAATTACATTTTTGTTTATTTGCTCCTTAAAAATCATATCATGTTTCGGAGATACATGTACATGTTTATATCAATTATCTTTAGAGTTTGACTTTTCAGTATGTATTTCTGTTATAATAACTTAAAATTAAGTACACCACTGACCTGCATATACAGACCTAAAACGACACTTTCAATTTGTGTTGAATTAATTTAATTCTTTTTTTAAAATACGACTTTCTAAAAAAAATAAGATTTTTTTCTTACTGTCCTTGCTGCAAAAGGTATCCCCACTTTTCAGAACTGTACAATGTGCTTCGCAAGAATTATCACTGCAAAGTCCAGCCAACTCCTGTAGAAATGGTATTCAATCAAATTACTAAAATGCAACAGTTATCAAAAATTGATACGTGTAAAAAAAAAAATCACAAAACTTTTAACAGTTAAATACAGTGATTTATTTATTGCATAAAAGTGATATTCTGTCACAGTGTGAGAGAATATCAAAATCATTTATAAACTTTCACAATGCGACAGAATATCGGAAGAGCGTCAAAACTCCCCATAACGTTTCGCACTATTTTTTTTTAAATATTAAAACATGCTGTCCCACTCGAAAAATACATGTAAATTCCCTATTCAACTACAAAACATTGACAGCCTCTTCTTACTAGATGGGATAATATGCTTGAACGTTCAGAGTTAGGTCTACTATATACCTAGTATTTGATATGATTTAAGTTAATAAATTTGCCTCAGAAAGTCATCCTTCTTAACTTACATATACCGGTAAGTTATCAACAAGTAAAGTACTAAAAAAATTTAAGTTGCAGTTTAGCTAGTGCAAGCAACCAGGAAGAATCTTTGAGAGTCGTTTATTATTAAGCGTTGGGAATGTTAGGCATTACTGATTTCCCATGGATGACATGAAGTGTCGTTTATTTTTATTTTTTTTTTAATAAAAAAGGACCCGGAAAATTAAGTATTAAATTTGTTGAAAATGACTATAATGAGAGGATGTATTTAATATTTCTTTAACTGTTTAGTTATTCAAAAAGAATAAGAAGAATAGAGAGCATGATTTTTAGATTTTCAAAAATTGACAGTCAAATAACTTTCCCAAAAATGCTTTGAGAACAAATGAGTCTTTTGAAATATATCTTCAAAGGTGTTATCAAAAGAGAACTTCAAAATTAAAATAAGATAGGTAAACTGACCTGTGGCTGATTGGTCATCTCAATGTATTCACATTCAGGGTCCATCATTAGAGAAACCCCCAGGTATCCATTCTTCACTCTCATCATCTGGCATCGTAGTTGTCTCTTCCAGTAATTCACTGAGCGACATTGACCGTTTTGCAGACATTTTCTTACACACTGTTTTTGGCCCACCATATCTATAAGCTTTATAACATATCCGGTATTATATGTTGTATTAAGAAATTGACCTCGTGCCGTAACTTCGATAGGTAAAACATTCAGTGTTTCAGCAGATACATACAAACAGACAAACGGGTAGAGATACGCTAGCATGATACTGATACTATGCGTTGCCAAATAGGGAAGGGGTGGCTAGACAAGAGCATAAAGACAAAACCAAAGACAACTGTCTTTATATACGACCTATTCATTTGCAGAATAATTGTTAAGGTAATCGTTTTTTTTTTATTCTTTTCTGGCTGAAATCTTCAGATCAAAAATTGTTTATAGATCATTATTTTATACTTAAAAGATTGAAAACCTATAATTTCGGTTTTTGAGTTTGATGTACTTTAACAGAAATATTTAATTTAGAAAATTCTTACGTTTTTTACCCTTTAATAATTTATTTTTAGGTAGATAATGAATTACTTAATATTTTGCAATTATATTTCCGTCTCTTTTATCCTCATGAAAAATAGATATTTCTAAGGCGAAAGGTATACACAATTTGTTTTGAAAAGCACACAAAGGGATTTTTTTGATATTGGAAATCATTTTGACTCTCAAATTAATTTAAAAAAGTGACAGGAATTAGAAGATTTAAGAGGATGATATATATTTGGAAAGGAGCCGTCTTAATAAAGACCTTAGTATGTAGGTCGCTGCTCTTAACAAATATGATTTTGTAGGTTTAAAATGGTATTTTCAATGTTTAGAAATAAACAAATACCCGGTATGACACAAAAGTTGTTCTCACAAAGTGGTATGTACTTGACCTCGGCGTTAAATGACAGGACAAAACAATGTATTATCACTTCTTTCAAATTTTATGCATCCCTGTTCATCTTCAACGCTTAAACATTTTAATGAATGATTGTTCCCGAAGTGTAATTGCTGTGTGAATATAGTTTGGCCCTTATATAGGGGTAAAAGCTCTCAAACATGCATTTAATATTTTGATGATCAAAGGGACCATGATGGTTTCACGATGTTTTCACGTCTGTGTCTCTTGCAAAGAGCTGTATACTCTAAGGAAACCTTCGGGGGTTTGGAAAAGAATATCTGAAATGAATTTCAATATAACCAGCACTACAAAAAATATCAGACAAACTGAGCGGTAACATATACACTGAAATATGGCGTGAATGAACAGTAGTCTAACTCAAATGTCCCATTACCAGTACAAATCGTGAGCTGAGCAAGCATCAGAGGTGGGATCAGGTACCATGGAATAGTGAGCATCCTCTGTCGATCGGTTACACCTACCGTAAAAACAGGAACCCGTACTGTTGGTATGTTACCCATATTACAATACTTATAACTTTACATACCAATTTCATAAATTACACAGTTTCGTAGAGAAATTATATTTAATTTTGGAAGAGTATTTTGCAAAAGATGAGAAGAAAAGCAAAAGTTAACGATGACTGGAATTATAAAATTACCAAGAAAGAGAGCAATAACATATAAAAAAAATCTTGATCGTGCATTTTTAATCATCTTTTCTGCTTCCTCAGATGTTTTGTCAATTTTTTATCTTTACAAATATAGAATTTGAAAACGTTATAAAAGATGTGGTGTTTGTAATTTGCTATTGCATTATGCCTGCTGACAAATATTCAAATACTGTAATAAAGTATACAAACAGATCTTTGCTCATTATATAATACTAAAAGATCATTTTTTTGAAGCTTGAAAGTTAACAGTGAGTATAAAATAAAAAAAAATAAGAGAAGATAGAGCACCCATATTTGGCCTGTGCATTACTTGCGGCGCTTTCTTCCAAGCTTGCAATGTTCCCCTAATACTGAAGTGTTACCAAATTGTAAAAATAAAAAAAATAATGATAATTGAAAAAAAAAAAAACAGGTCAAACTTCAAGGTCAAATGGTCAAAATAATAGTACACTTTTTTCTTAAAAATTTCAACATACTTATTGACAGATATAGAAAAATCAGGAATGAATTGTTTTTTAAATAATTTTTTCTGGAGGTTGAAAAAAAAGATGGATCTTACCACATATAGGCAGTCTGCGGCAGATGGTACACAAAATTTTTTTTAAACATGGTCTGATTACCTTGACGTCGCACCCTGTAATTATTTGCTTTAAAAACTTGTTAGTAAGTCAGATAATTGGCAATTTGGAGCCTGTTCTTTAACCCATTTCCAAAATGATTGATTAAACACAAATATCATTAAGAACAGATAAGGATATTCGATGCTGAAATTAATCGTTTCGACTTTTTTGGAGAACAAGAATTTATGTATTACTCGATTCGGAATTTTTTTCCTGCATTGAGCTGTAGTGGACTTATTCCTTAGACTTAAATTACATTTTATTTTGCTTTCATTCCATCTGTACTTCTAGTACTAATCAGAATAATTGAATTGAATATAATTTAACGTATGCTTATATTTTTCAAGCTTAATATATTTAGTATCACTTCAATGTACTTATGTGCTGAGTAAAAGTTATAAAAAGTTTAAAAAGTTTAAATCTCAAATTTTCAGAACAATAGCCCTAGGGGCTACATTATGCATATCCGCACACATATGCATTTCCTAGGTTTTCATATACATAATTTTAACATTTTTATGACATTTTCGTATTATGTTCACAGAAATATCTTGTTATATAATATACAGCATGCATATGGGTACTTAAAATAGTGGACTTCATATTTTGGCGGTTTTGGTGTTTTAGAAATCTTTTGTAAAATTAATACAATATATATGGCGAGTATGTGTGAAGCGCTAATTCAAGAATATGCCACCAACTCAGTACTTATGTGAGTGCGTTAATGCAAACTAAGAGGTAAAGAAAAATATCAAATAACATTTTGACATAATAAAACTCAAAATGAATTGACGATTTCGTGATGCATACAAACACGCAATAGTTTAAATATATGTATGTAAGAGGATTCTTATTATATCTTCAAATACTGAAAAAATTAATTCTAATTTCTTTTCTTTTTCCATACATCATGTCAATTGACATCAATTCACTTTTGTTAAAAGTACACCCTTGATTATACATTTTCTTTAGAAATAATTCCTTATGTGAATCATCAAATTTTGATTTTGTATGAATTTTTATGAATCATTATTGTCA
This sequence comes from Saccostrea glomerata, assembly GCA_003671525.1. NCBI lineage: Eukaryota > Metazoa > Mollusca > Bivalvia > Ostreida > Ostreidae > Saccostrea > Saccostrea glomerata. The sequence continues at coordinate 288,698 of PRKT01000580.1, read as the reverse complement.
GTTTATTATCACCTCACAAGAAAATGTTGCAAGAGAAAATTGTATTTAATAGTTTATATGCGTAAGTGGCCATGTAAATTCTCCAAGTGCGTATCACTCTCTGTATCTACCTTATGCTATTTTGTTTCTTCGTTATTTATTAAAAGTTATAAAAGGTCTAACATACAGTATTACACGTAGATATAACACAAATTATTGACATATTATAGCAGGTTCTAAGCTTTATATACTTGTAAATTGTTAGTCTTTTTTTTTTTTACCCCAAATCAGTCATACAATTTCTGTAAATATACAATTTTAACAAACTGAATTGCGTATACAGTTTATATTGATCAAACATCAGGATAAAAAAAATTAAAACAATACTAAACATTTTTTTGAAGTCATGTACATAAAATATCGTATTTTTCACCTCAATATATAAACAACAATGAGCGAAATCTATATAAAGAGGCCGCACTGAAATGTGGTATCGCTTTTTTTTATGTTGACCAGAGAAAAAATTGTACCTCAAAAATAAATATCATAGATAAATATTGAATAAAAAATAAATATTAAAGGGGTGGGAGAACGAAAATCTGGAAATCGCCAATATTTTGAATACCCATGCGTTTCAGAGAGGGGGGGGGATTCTTAGGCATGCATTCTTCGAAAAAAATTAACATATTGCACATGGGAAACCTTAGTAAAAATTAATATACACGTATATTTAAAACATACTTATATACTTTTTATCTCAGCGTGTATCATGTATCCCTGGTACCTTAATTGTACCATCAGCTTTTTAATTCCATTTATTATCAATTAACAATATACCTCATTACATATATTACTTCTCAGCATGTAAGATGTACATGTATACCTTATACATGTATTACCATAGATGTAGAAGTCTGAGCTATCGATTTTCCTCCAGCTCGTGGAAACAACATCAGGGAGTTTTCAATCAATAGGAATCTTACAGAAAAAAATATTACAGGTAAATCTGACTGTCAGCTGATTTTATCAATAACAGAACCAGGTGTTCATAAACGCGAAGAAAAGGGTGCGGTTATATTGATTATTAAATACACGGTTTGTTCTTGTGATATTTTTGGAGGCAGAATATTTCTCTTGGAAAAAATCGGTATAAATGCCATAAAAATATTCTGACGATTATTTTGAAAGGTAAGAATTTTTTTTCACCCTAATTTCTCAAGATAACTTATTTTTGATATTAATTTTTTTTTTTTATTTAAGAAATTTGACGCAAATTAGATATATCTAAAGAGGCATGTGTGTCTTGAATCTGCCAGGTGAGTCGTTATCAATGAAAATATGACACCAATTAAGAAAATTTACGACGTCGGCATTGTTATCCATCCTGGATGGTATAGGGTCGGAAAGTACACGGTCTCGGATATGGTTGATTTGAGGAGTTTCATCTTCAATTCTCTTAATTTTGATGCTTGAATATTATGTTACGTAATGTAATTCAATAACAAAATTAAATTAAGTTGCTTTCATTTTTGAAAAACGTTGCTTACATTTCAATTTTTAAGTGGAAGTTCTCAGTCTGATACGTAAGCCATGGGTTTTATTCCGATATACTTTCAAAACTGAGTAATTTTACCCCCCCTACCCCTCTGTATCGCATAGTGCAACGAAGTTGTGTTTACTATTTGATGACACTTTATGATAAACTTTATGAATACTTAATATGCTATCTCGCCATACTAATGCCAAACTTTCTAAAGAACGCAATTAAACAAAAAATAGTATACAATCAAAAAGAGAAATGACATGCAAGTTCTGAAACCATTTTTTCCACGAATTACAGATTACGAAAATGGCCGTTAAACTGAAACAGAGAAGAAAATCGTGTATCCTAAAGACCAGCAACCAAGGTAACCGTATAATTTTGATTGTATAAATATGACGCAAGCCTTAATTTATACAAAATGCTTGAGGCCGAGTTCTAGTCATTTGTTTTCAGTAGATTAGACTGACAGCGGAGGTTACTGGTTAACAGGGAAGGTTTGCTCCTCCAAGGCACCTGATCCCAGGGGTCTGTGATTTACGCCCCCCAAAATAAATTTGTATTTTGAATATCTTTTTAAAATTGAGATTGGTGCAGATGTAGATGCTTTTTATCCTTTTTATAGAAATTTCCTTGAAAAAAAGAGAGAGAACCATGTACTTACTCTGAAACTTCAAAGACAAAATGTTCTGTCCTTTCTGGCAAATTATATTCTTAAAATAGTCGTAAATGTATTGAAATGTTCATTAAATATATTGTAAAAAAAAGTCTGTCAGAAACACACTGTGCTAGAGCAATTTTTTTCAAACATGGTGAAATGTATCTTTGGATCTGAATCTGCAATTTGAACATGAACTATTGTAACAGCAATAGGTTTCATATCTCCAGTTCTTGTCCCCAAACAGTTTTGTCGAGTTACATGCTGTGTATGTTTTTTATATATTATAAAAAGATAAATTTACTTGGTTACCGCGGGTATTTTGAGCTTTCAGTATGTATCGGTGCGGTAAGGGTGGGGAATGAAGCCTTATGCTAAAAAAGTGTCTTATAATGCAGTGAAAAATGTATTTCTGTAATAAAATGGTACTTGAACAACTTTTAATTCGATTCCACAATAGTGAAAGTGAGGCTCGAGGCTTTACAGAGTAACAGATAGGGGCTATACGCCACTATGCAGGTGCTCTATTCGCAGCGCCATCTGCCTAGGGGCTCCTGTTTGTTATTTACATCAGCCACGTAGCAGCATTTTGATAGTTTGTGGACCAGCCAGGGTTTTTTTTTTGACTTACCAGAAAGAGTTGACAAGCACACACACAAAAAAAACACTAACTCGAAAATCCTCTTTCGTAGGGGGGAGGGGGGTGGTGGTGTTTAGAGGCCATTTTCTTTAAGTAACAATATTTTGGCATTTAGACTTGGAAAATATTAGTAATATTTCAATGAAAAAAACAAATATAGACAAATCACATTCAGTAAAGGTTTACAGGTGAAAACAAATATCCGAATATGTTACCTTGGTGCTAACAGTGTAATATAAACTTTAGAAAAATATACCAAGCCAGGTGAATTTTAAGAGGAAAAACAAAATGACAAAAATTAGCAATATCACAAAGGCTGATTTTTACCATTTAGCTTTTCCTCATAAAATTCACCTGGCTTGGTATATTTTTCTTGACTTTTTATTTCATTTCAGCACCAAGGTAACATATTCTGAAATTTGTTTTCACCTGTAAACCTTTACTGAATGTGATTTGTCTATATTTGTTTTTTCATTGAAATATTACTAATATTTTCCAAGTCTATTTCATTTTCCAGTTCTTAGGAGAAAAAAATCTAAGAACCGTCCACATTTCTTAACTTGTGACATGATATTAAATCTTTTTCAAAAAAAAAAAAATTGTTTGTATCATCTGTCCTTAATATACACTCGAACAGAATTTATCGATTAAGTGTACCTAGAATATTAACCTTAATGCAAGATTCCTCTTTGCTAATTAATAAAAGGTTTTATATATGATTACAGTTGCCTAGAGATGTCTATTTCTTTTTCTAAAACTTACATAATTCCTGGCTTTATTGGAATACCCATTCAATTCCAGGGAAAAATATACTAGTGATAGACGATTTGACCTACATTTTTTAATAGAAGATTTTATACCTTAAGTTTCTGTTTTCAACATGATTGTAGATTCTCGAGTAACAGCTTGTTGGTTTGCTCTGCAAGATATTTTTCGATGTGTTGTTTATTATGTTTGTGCCATCAAGTACCTCAATCCGGTCTATATAGTGCGAGAGAAACATCGCAAACTTTATCATTCGGATGAAAACGGAAAAACTGTGATACAACCAAAGCTCAGTGAAAGAATTTTTAATCTACTATTATCTGGTAAGAAATCAACAGTTCGATTTTAAATGTTTGACATTGTTATTTTATGTTACATATCTTTTTTCTACTTATATTTTAAATAAGTTTTCGTGAAAATTATTTCTATTTCAACTCAAATAATCCATGCTATTTTGAAAAGCCATTGAACAGAGTTAGAATTTGTTATTCATTTTGAAAAGGTCAAATTAAAACTTTTAAACCATACATTTATGATTAACCCATGATAAGAAATATTACAGGAATTTTTTGAATCGATATCATTTAATAAACAATAAATTCATCACAATATTGTACATAAAGGCCTTTATCTAAAAATACATTGCAGCTCAAATTAAAGTAAAACAACGGATATTAAACATTCGTCTTGAATTATGAACTCAAATGTTTTTGATAATCTAAGATGCCGCCAGGAGAAGGCGAATCTTAAGATGGGTACAAAGGACGCTTCCAAAACACAGCATAGAAGACTTCAGTCTCAGCTGGAACAACGGTATTGTTTTGTGTGCTCTCTTAGAAGCGGTGCATCCTGGAATATGCCCTAGCTTCGGTCATCTTAAGCCCCATAACAGAGTAAACAACTGTCGACTTGGACTCAAGCTTGCACAGCAGTGTTTTAACCTTCCATTGGTAGGTCATAGGCTTAGATTTTTCATACTCATATAAAAATCACACGTATAACCCAATGGTTATGAGTTAAAAATAAATATCATATATGTACAACACTTGAAAGTCACGTGAAATAGAAAAGGCGCTAAAATGTAATTCACTTTCAATTTCAAGGATATGATCACTCCGGAGGAAATGGCCATAGCTGACTATACCATCGAACCGACGCTACTTAAGTATGTCTCCATGATAAAATGGGCCTCCGAAAACAGTCGAACCAAAAAACAAAATGACATCAACAGCGAAAATCCAACCAAAATGACGTCATTTACTGTCAAAGGATCTGGTATTATCAGTGGAGTTGTTGGAAGGAAATCGAGGTTTAGTTTAACAGTGTCCGATGTTGTGGGTATGTTTCTTCTTGGTGTTGATATTAAAGGACCAAAGAATGAAGTATACAGCGAACAGATTATTAGTCTTCATCAGTCTAAGGAGATCATGATTGGAGCGTACCAAACACAGCCAAAGCAAGGGCGTCTTGCTTCTATAGACAATCATGTCATGGAATATATGGAAGATGCTGTTGGAAATACATACGTTCGTTGGAAGAATCTAAAGCTCCTTGGTGATAGCTCTGCGGTGAGTGTTATTCCTTTTAACTGCCAGTGCACAGGAGAGGGGACGTTTCTTATGACATATTTGCCGATATCCACAGGAATTCATACCGTTTCGATCAAATGGCAAAATCTTCACATCGAAGGATCGCCATTCAAGGTTAAAGTCTACCAAGCACGTGATCTGACAAGGCGAGCAATAAGAGACGCCAAAGATAAACGGATCATCTTCGATTCTCTTTCTCTTTCGTCTATTGAAGAGCGTCCTTTGGGACTTTTGAAAATCGGCCCTGAAACAGATTTTACCAAAAGTAAGAGCGATTCCGAAAAGAGTAGTGGTAGATCATCTAGGTCAAATCGGATGAAGAAGCAATTTACGGTAACAAAGCGGCGAGTGATACGTAAAGTGATCAGTCGTCACGGGGAAGAAATCGTCATACAGGAGTCACCCTCCCCTACCCTATCTCGTCAGAGTAGTATGACGGACACCTCAACTGAAGAGGAGCAGATCAGGAAGTCAAACTCACCCTCTCCGCCCTATAGACGAAAAATTATACCTCGATCGGCAAGAGATAATGTTGAGCATAACCATAGCAGTGACAACTCTGACACATATCAAAGTAAATCAAATCAGGAATTGAAGTCTTCTAATGGAAAAGGAAATGGTTGCGTGTCAACCACCAGCAAAGAAGTTGGGAAAGATGCTCTCCACGACGGTAAAACAGATTCAAATGGGCGGGCAAAACCACCTTTAACGTGTAACAGATCATTTTCAGATTCGATGCTTATATGTTCACCATTTCCTGATGCTATGCAAAACACACTTAGACAAATGAATGAATTGAAGAAATCTGATAGTAAAATATTTCAAATACATATCCCTTCTTTCAAGTTTCTTCAATCAAAAAGCTATAGGAGTTCAGACTGCAATTTTCCTCGAGACTTGTTTCGTCAGCATTCGCTTAGTAGCTCTTCTTCAGCAAGTAGTAATTCAACCGCGTCCTTAGGAAAGGCTAAAAAGTCCCTTTCTTTGACAAGGTCTCTGCCTATTCTTAACAACGATGTTTACCCCTATGACAAAAGTTTGTCTAGGTTGGAGAAAATACGAAGGGATAAACGCTATGCTATTGAAATTCAAACGAGAAATGAAAGACTAGCGCAGGTAATGACAACAACCGCATCTCCTTCTACTTCAAGTCTTAGTAGCTTGACAACGCCTACTTCACATTCGTTTCCTTGGGAAGATCTTAAAAGATGGAAAATTCCCCATTCTGATCGAGAAGCTGCTGATAAACAAGTGCGTGCTCTTTATAGTCCGCCTGTTGTCAAAACACCGCCAGAAGATACTGAAAAGGTCCCATATAAAAGCAGTCGAAAGAATTGGGAACAAATTATATCCAAACAAAGAGCCACTACAATGTACTGGTTAAATAACCAGACAACCGATCACTTTTCTGTTGATTCAACAGATTCAGACCCAAATTTTCTAGTTGAACAATCCATCATGGGGTCTAGGGAGAGGCAACATTCTCTTGATCTTTGGACAGAAATCAAAACACCAATCAAACACAGAAAGGAAAGTTTATCAAGTGTAGACAGCAAAGGGAGCGCATCCTCAAAGAAAAAGGGTCTTCAAAGGCAGTTCAGCAAGATGGAAGACCTACAGTTGGATTTGGAATCCTCTAATGATGAGTTGCATGGGATTCAAAATGAATCTAAAATAATTGATCAACAAGAACATGGAAATGTAATGGATGGTAAGTCTGAGACTAACTTCAACCAAGCTACGTTCAAATCTATTGTAACTGTTACGAATGTTGTGCCATCTAAAGTCCACGTCTTAACACCAAAGGTAAAAGCAAACAAAACAACACAAGTGGCTGTTAATGAAATATTAAAAGAAACAGGGTTCTTGTCAATTTTTTACAATTTAAACATTAGGAGACGTAAAAGGTACCTTAAAAATGACACCGATAATCAAACATCTACAACAAGCGATGCTCGGAATCCAATCAGAGCTCGAAGTTTTTCAGATGGAGCTATTTTTGGGCAACACCACGACGATTCAGACAAGGAAGATGTGGATCCCAATTCACGCCAATCAACCATCGATAGTGGCATCGCCGAGGAAAATCAGAATAGAGCTGAAGCTTTCCCAATACAGCGGAATCCGAATAGAATAATATTCCGACAGAATGGACATATAAAAGTTCATCGACGCCCTTACCGAGGACACATTGTTTTGGACCCTAGGTTGATAATGAGTGGTAGTAATACGGACTCCCAAAGTGATACAAACGATGGAAGTAAATCAAAATCGTTTAGAAGAAAGGGAAAAGTGCCTGAAGAATCAACAAGTTTTTCAGATACAGAGATTACTACGATCAATATCCGTAAACGCCGAAAACGAAGGAAGTTACGATCTGCAGTGGTCAAGTTTGCTCCATTACTCTCTACGTTTAAAAGATCTGAAACCAAAGAACATCAAAGAGATGCAGAGAGACCATCAAATGACCATTTTTACAGTGGAAACGATGCTGAAGTAGTTGCCAAGAATAAGCATCTGTTGTATGTTCATCCTGAGAAAGAATCCTCGAAATCCGAATTTTCTGACATTGGGATAGGTGTAGATAAAGCTGAAAGAACCTTCTTGTTAAATGACGTACAAAGCTTTATGCATTTATCTGAAAACACCCAAACTGCAACAATGAACGACACCGAAGGATTAGAATCAAATAATGAGGACTTTGATAGATTCATGCATTCAGATGAAAATATCCAAAGTTCGAAAGAAGCTGGAAAAATATTTTGTTCCTCAAAAGAAATAAATTTGACACAGGATACGCATTTCATATCAGCTGTTTGTCATTTTGTTTCACCCGATATCAAAAAGAGATATACAAGCTACGGATATCTTCCGTCGACAAATGACAATGATTCTGAACAGATTCATGATCTAAATGAGGACCACATGTGTGAGGACTTTGAAAAATACATTGCAGGGTTAAACGAAAGTCTTGATGAAGATTCATATCCATCATGTTCAGCTGAAGGAGTTGGACTGACGATCGGACAAGTAGGAATGAAGAACAATTTTCAGGTAAATGTGCTTACCTTAGGCAATCTTTAATAGAATGTTTGCTTGCCCTCTCCTGACTCAGGGTAAAATTATTGGGTAGGTACATGTAGATAGGGAAATCTTTTTTTCGGAAACTTTTAAATTATTTGTTGACTGGATAAGAGGAAAAAGGGGGTGGGGGGAATATCGTGTCCTGTAATGTAAAAAAAATCTAGTCGGGGCATTTTTACTCAGTCGGTCGGGGGAGGTCAGCCAAGCAATTTTTTAAATGTGACCTTAGGCCTAGTTTAAAATAATGACTGTCTTCTCCCAACTCAGAATGAAAAATTGGTTCGATAGGTACTCAGTAGGCCATTTTTTTTCCATAAAACTTTAAACATCTGTGTTGAATTTTTAAATTTAACCTTTTCTCCAGATCACGTATAAAAAAAATATGGAAGTTAAAGAGTTTTGAATCCAATCGGATTCATATTAGCAATTTGTTCGGACGAGGACAAGCAAACAATCTTTTAAAGATGTCTTAGAGTATGGCAAATATATGAAATATTTTAAGAAACAATTGACCAGCATTAATTACAAGACAGCAATTTTTTTTGGTCAAATACAATAGGTATCCAACCTTTATTTGTAGCAAAATCAAGTAAATATTCATTTCAAAAAATATCTGATATTGATTAACTATTGTGTGATAGTTCGACGCTAAGCATTTTTAAAGATTTAATATCGTATTCTTGTATTATAATTCTTAATACTGAATTGAAAATTTTGAATCGAAATGGACAGGAATGAAATCAGTGTCTGTTTCTCTCTTTGTAGGAAGAATTTTTAAATAGCATGTAAACTGAGTTTCTTAACTTATTTTACATATAAAACTAAACTTAATATCGTCAACTATTTTTTTTAGGTATGGTGTCACTCCCAGGAGAATATGGCCATATCAATTACAATCCACGGCCCGCGACCATTCTCTGTGTTAGAGTCCAGTGTTGTTTATACAGGAGACAATTTATATGAAGTCACTTATGACGTGGCATATCCAGGATATTACGTCATCTGCATTAACTGTGGAGATCAGCAAATCAAAAACAGTCCATTTCTAGCCAAAATTACATATTAATACATCTTAAGAAATACGTTTGCATCATGATTCTGAGAGTTGAATTATTATTATTTTGCATTTGAAATAAAAATGAAAATGCTCTTCGTGGAATAAATATGGAGTTCTGGCATTTACTTCGTCTGAGTAAAACTAACCTTAAAGCAAATCTTTTACATTTTATTATTCTGATGAAGTGATAAAACAGATGGTACTGAAATTTATTTATTGCATTTTTTTTTCAATTTACACTTTTTATTATGAAAAATATTAGAATATATTGAAAAGGAATTTTTGAAGAGAGAAAAGTGCTAATATATACTTTGTTCAGGTTACAACATGAATTCCGTCTTTATCACATTGAAAAAAACATACATTCGAAATATTCAAGGTTTACCTTAGATTGAATATAAAAATATGTATGTATTTGAGAATTAACTGTGCTCTTCGTGCATGTTTAGTGTTATTTATAAAGGAAATAACTGATAAGCGTGAACCTTTTTTAAAGAAGAGATAATTTTAAGAGTATATTGCCGAAAATGTTTCAATGGTCATTTTGAAAAGTACCTGAGAAATTTTTCAGTTCAGAAAATTTTAAGACAAAATTCTCATTTGACTTAGAAGTAGTTAAATCACATCGATTAAAAAAGCGCCAAAGTCTATTCATGTGATCTATGTCGGCCTTGTGTACTAATAACACGTCTTTTGTGACTTCACAATTTCCCTCATGAAATTGATCGGTCAGAAAATTGACAATATTGCGCGGAGTGATCCCAAGATGCGACAAAAGGTGTCCAATGGAAACGTCTTCTAAGCGAAAATATGGCACATCTCCGCAGGCTTGCAGTATTTTTTGCACTAAATCCGCACTCATTATGTAAGCGGAAGTAGAGCACATTGGAGGATACAGTTCCATTTTGTACTCTCGAAATGGGACGTAAAATGGCGAGACTTTATTTCGATTAGGTTTTGATGTCCCGATACATTTTCCTCCTATGAACTTTGAATCCGGAAGTAAATAAGTTAATGTGCTTAATTGGTGAGTGTTAACAAAAATATCTCCATGAACTTTAGTGATATGCTTTATGCCTAGGCATTTTTGCATGACCCATTGCAGTCCAAGAAGAACTAATTCTGTTGTATTTTGAGTTCTGTAATTGACGTTAAAGCTGAGGATGTCCTTATAGTGTTCTGCTTGATGTTCTGGATTCCAGTTTTCATCTTCCGATCCAATCAAGAAGAAATATCCAATAATAGCATCCTCTTTCAATAAGTCACTGACCCAACTATGCCGGACAACACTTCGGGCATGGACTTCTAATGGTGACGTCACAATAATAATTACATTGCGAACCCGATCAGATTTACATGCAGTACTTGGAGTTAATAGTGTATTGAATTGTTTTCCTCCAATAGAAATTAACGTATCCTGTGAATCATCCACGATGAGTGCGAAAGGATTATCAACGTCTATCATAAGGTATTTGTTCCTCTTTGACATTGTCTTTTCCTTATCAAGTCTATTCAATGTTTCACACATATATATGACGTAAAGTAATGACATCACAGCCAAAAGAATCGTCATGGTTTCTGTACTAATAAACAGGCGAAAATGTTTTGCCATGATGAGCAAAGATCTCTTCTCTTGAGGCTCTCTTGGAGGTGTTGCGATCATCGGGTGATCCCCAGTTGGATAATCTGAGAAAATATTGCAATTGTATCAAAATATTTCTTAAAATTCTTAATATCCAAGACATAGAAATATCTGAACACATTTAAGATTTGCAAATCCATATGCAGCATTTTTCAAATTTATATATGTATGGGTGTTTCACAGTATATGTCACACATCTTAAAAGGCGTAATCTGAATATTGAGCATGATATCAAAATACCAAAACACTGTTGGATAGCATACTGATCTAAAATTATGATATTGCAAAGTATCGGAAAAATTATAATATACCATGAAGTAGCTGCTGATATAATAAGTGATGTCATTATTTCAGCTGCTCCAAAAATGGAGTAAAATTTGCAGTAAAAATTTGATGTAAACTTTTATTATGAGTACGATATCCTAAAATATATATTGTACAGAATGTGATGATGAAAAATATCAAGACCAGACATTGCTGCAGATGTCTAGTTTTCATGTTATCAAGAATGATTAGAGAGTTTGAACTAGATTACAATGTAAAGATGTAAGAGAAAAGACAGTTAAATCCTGTCCCCCCCCCCCTTAAAAATATCAAGAAGAGGTGAGAACAAAATCAAAGAGAAGCCTTTCATTGAAAAAAACTCATGAAAGTTAGATCTGAGTTTAGGTAAATGGATTGTTACAATGCCGGTAAGTGCATCTAGCGTATTTAGAAATCTTATATTTGAGTTAAGTGTGTCTGCATACAAGTTTCCAGCATTTAAAGCCAATTGACGTCCAGATTCGGTTTGTAAGATTTACTGAAAGGAAAAGCGAAAGAAGTGAACACTATTAAAACATATACCGGTAGTTCTGAAACGACTTATTTATTTAAATGCAACTTTGAATAAAAAAAGATGTGCACTTTGGGGGCTCTAAAAAGCCAGGTATAAAACAAGAACAGTCTCAAGTATCATGTGAAGCTTACAAAACGGTGCTCAGAAATTTCTAAGCATTAGTCTCTTAAGTTATTTACGACAATGTTGGGAAAACACTTGGAGAATGACATTTTTGGATTTGTTACCATAGTAACTGAAGCGGAGAATGTTGCATTCTTCTGACTCAATAAAAATAATTTTGAATATATGCTATTAAAATGATATATAAAATGAATATGTAGCTTTTGTTTTCATTCATCTAATCTGTCTTTAGATGTGTGACATACTGTACTTGTTGAATTTTGTAGGTTTTGTTTGCTATTACGTACCATCGAGTAACAATTCAAATAGGCCACTATGCAGAAATCAGTTTAGATATACATATACAATGTCAAGTGAAAACAGTATTGTATTATGACATTGGAACAAGGGAAATTGACGATAGAAAAAGTTAAGCTATCACGATTAACATAAACATAAATAGTCAATTCCACTTTATTGTCTTTTTCTCGAGGATAAAAATGCTATGAATCCGAGACACTCTGATACATGTATGTTACGCATGTTTCTGTAGGGTACAAATTTTAATGTTGATTGTCTATACCGTTAAAAGAAATCATCTGCAGAATTTCCGTTGTAAAGACGAATAATAACCCCCATCAAATAATGACCGGGGGTCATTTTTCAACGACAAAAAAATGACCCCCTACCCGTAGAAAAAAATCATTTTTTGTAGAAAAAGTGTCCTAGGGGTCATTATTTTATATGTTAGTCCTATAAAAAATTGACCCCCATTGAAAAATGACCCCCTTTAAAGTGAAAAGAGATTCTTTAATTGTCAAGTAAATAAAATTTCTTTTTAATATTCCTCCTTATCGAGTTTGCTTAAAGAATGATATTCCACTTGTTTTTAGAAATCAAACCATGCACGAATCAGGTTCCAATACTCTTAATTAAAAAATTAATTTTTCCTTCATTTCAACTTTTAGCTTGTATAAGTTTGGCAAATCCTATTTGACAATGAAAGAGGAGGAAATTTTTAACCCCCCCCCCCCAAAAAAGAAATAAATTACGTTAAATCAAAACTCTATACCTTTCAATGATACTGAAAGAGGCTCTAGATAAAATATTGAAATGAAGTTAATCCTTCACACAAGTTCTATCATATCATAATTTACTTCGCCATGATTAAAGCATACTTTAAATGTTGGTGGGGGTATACTTGAAAGTATTGTGGCAGAGTAACAGTTGAAAATTAGTAGAATAGTAGATTATTTTAAGCTTATTTTTAGTCCCTCCTTATAGAAAAATAAAGGTAGGGTAGTTTTTTTGTTGCTTTTGTTGATAATCAACTTCCTCCTTAATAAGTAAGGGGGTGGGGTGGGTATAACACCTGAAAATATGCTCTGTAAAGCTATGGGCTAGTGTAAAATACACATTCTAATGCAAAAACTATACATGTAGACATAACCTTTTGATTTAGCACACATTATTCATTACATTTCTTAATTCTTGTTTTACTCCACGATTTTACCCAGTTCTGGGTATATTTTTCAGTCAGAACAAACATTTTCATTTTTGTAACGTCTTCTTTATACTGTATCATAATATGAAATGTAAATTGAAGACCATTTCTTTTTTGTCCTTGTAATCGAAGATTGGGGGGTATATAGTTTTATCGTGTCCGTCTGTATGTCTGTCTGTCTATCTGGAGGTCTGATTCTCCGCAAAAACTTTAACCTTTACCATAACTTTTCATTTATTGTAGCTATGTCTTTCATATTCAATATGTGTACATTCCTTGTGACAAGACCTAACTTTGGGTACCACCAAATTTGACCTTTTGACCTTTACCTTGTAGTTTGTCCCATTTTACACAAAAATGCCAAATTTTTATTTAATTTACTTTGGCTATAACTTTTAAACGGTAGATACTAATACTCTCATACTTCACAAATGTAATCCTTGTTACATTAAACCTTTCTTAAGAAACCATCAACTGTGACCCTTTGATCTTTGAGTTTAACCTACCTTTCAAACACTTATCCTTAGCCATTAATTTTGAACAAGTGGTGCTAGGGCTTTCCTATTTCCCAGATAGCATGACTCTGTTGGGCCAACGTTGGTTTTTGGTTGTATGGTTGGTGAAGTGTTGGCGTTGGGGAACAGATGTAGGCCCAACGTTGGTCCAACGTTCATTTACGTTGTCATAAAAGCTAAACCAACGGTGTTGGACATGTGATATTGGCCCAACGTTGGTCCAACGTTCATTTACGTTGGCATGAAAGCTAAACCAACGGTGTTGGGCATGTGATATTGGCCCAACGTTGGTCCAACGTTCATATACGTTAGCATGAAAGCTAAACCAACGGTGTTGGGCATGTGATGTTGGCCCAATATTGGCCCATTGTAGTTACATGTTGACAAGAAACATAGCGATTTGGTGTTGGACATTAAGATGTTGGCCCAACATAGGTCCAACCGAGTAAATGTTGACATGGATTAAGACCATTGTGTGTTAAATATGAAATGTTGGCCCAACGTAGGTCTAACTGAGTACACGTTAGTGGCAAAACATTGCCACTTATTGTTGGTTATTCAATGTTGGCCCAACGTTGGCCCAGCTTAATAAATGTTGACAATATAATGATGCATTGCTCTGTGTTGGGCGTGCTTGACTGAACTGGAGTTGGTCCAATAGTAGGAATACTGGGATTACTAGTACATGTACAGGTAGCCTGTAATATTTGAGATGAAATGCTGGTCCAACGTTGGCCCAATGTTGCGAAAAGTATTCATCAATTTAGATTTATCTATTGTAAATCGATGGTAATGTAATAAGCAACTCATTATAAACATGTGATCTATATTATATATTGAATGGAAATTATGAGACAATCCTTATAAGTCTGTGAAATACATATAGTAATTTTATATCTTGGTAGATTCTATATTTAGCATCATTGAATCAAATTTAAAGTGCTGTGTTTTGCAAGTTTTGGGCTCCAAAATAAATAGGTCACTGGTGAAATTCACTGGCTCGGCAGGTGACTCATAGGTCTCCAAGGAAACCGTCATCTTTAAATCAGTTTTTTTTAACCGCGCACTTTAACAATTCAAAGCGTATGTGTCTGTTTAAGTGAAAGCAAGAATTTTAATCCTTTCAATGTAAGTATAGCTTTTGTTTTTGTTATTGAAATAATTAATAATGTGAAATACACAACATTGTAATGGCCTGCATGTAGGCTTTCAAATTATTGGTACCAGGTAGCTGATTAAACAATTGTAATTGATGACGACCTTAACTTTTATAGGAATTGGCGGGCTTGAACAGAGCAGATATGTCCGGATCTGTAAGTGAACGCAAGAATGTTAACCAGTGAAATGTAAGTAACTATTTTGTATTTGTTATTAATAATTACTAATGTGAAATTCAATTTTAAGGATTGCTTTAAAAATATGTGTGATGCTGATGAACATTTGAAAATACTATTTTAATTGATGACAATCTTAACATTTGCAGGAATTGCCGTGATGGAAAAACCCTCTTCACTCTGAGACTATTGATGTGGCATTTCTGTATATGGAAGGGACTGATTTATATGTGTGGGAAACATGGATTCTAAGAACAGATAAACAACAGAAAAAGTGATAAATTAGTGATGCAAATATGACCTTTCAAAACTCTACAGTTAGAACTTGAAGACTCTTATATCAAAGTGATATTTAGTAGTGGACATAGTGATGTGGAGTGTACTTGAGAAACATTGAACTTTATACCTCTTCCTTCTTTTAGTTACATTCCATGGAATACTTTAATGAAAGTGAAAGTGGCAAAGAATATATTGTGATACATTTTAGGAGGAAAAAAGTATTTGACCAAACATGGTGAAATTAATTGTGTCGTATAATCTGGGAAATAAAAATTACAGAATTTAAATAATTTTGTAAGACATTTGTATTCAGGAATAATTGTGTCATTGATATTTCAAGAAACAGCTTTGTATCAACATTGAACCAACGTAATAACTATATTTTGAACTGAGGTCCAATGTAGGGCCAACGTTACAAAATATTTGGTTAGCATCGGTACGTTGGAATAGCGTTGTACCAACGTTGGCATTTCAACAAAAGCGTTGTACCAACGTTGGACCAACGTCGGACCAACGTCATGATTATATTTTGAACTGAGGTCCAACGTTGGGCCAACGTTAAAAAAATATTGCGTTGGCGTTGGTATGTTGGAATAACGTTGTACCAACGTTGACAAATGAACAAACAGTATTGTACCAACATTGGCCCAACATGTTGGGCCAACGGCGCGCCAATGAGCAGTAAGACATTGGGCCAACGTAAAACTGCCAACATTGGCCCAACATAACCGACATTGTTGGGCCAACGTTGGGCCAATGTCCTCATGCTATCTGGGTTTGCAATTGTATTTCTTGTGAGAAGACCCTTCTTTGGGTACCATTATATTTAAATTGCCTTTAAGAAAAGTTTAATCTTCGCTATTATGCCATACAGGGGCATAGCTGTTTTACAAATACATCTTTTTATATATAAGAGGAGTTGCGTAACAGACGGACGGACATCCCAATCACTATATACCCTCCCGCTTTTCAAGCGGAGGATAAAATAAAATATGATACTGCTGATTTTTTCTGTCAGTACGATGATTTCCACCATCGAAAAACAATCTTTACCTAACCCTTTAGGTTCAATAAATCTTTACTCCTTTAGATTCTGAATCATCGCATTGACCTTAAAATATAGCTATAATCGTATGTTATGAGATCAACATATCATTAATTTATTCCAAATAAGCTCAGGTGATCGAGCATTTTGGCCAATATGCTTCTTTATCTAATATTTTTTGCCCCCTAAAAATTTCAGCTTTAATCAACAGGGAGTCATTTTTCTACGGGGGTCATTTTTCTTCACGTGGGTTCTGCAAATTTTTAGGGTGGTGACACTTTTTCTACGGGCAAAAGGGTCATTTTTCTACGTCGAATAATGACCGGGGGTCATTTTGCGCCGTAGAATATTGACCGGGGGTCATTTTTCGCTTTTGAAAAATGACCCCCGGTCATTATTCGATGGAGGTCATTATTTGTCTTTACACCGGCATGGGGGAAAACCCTCTTAATTAATTTCAATATAATTCAATATACACTGTAATTCCAGATTGATGGAAAATAAACGTTTTTCATGTGATGAAAATTTCAAAATATGATCATTCATAATGAGATAACGTTCTAAATTTAGAATTTCATATACGATTCATTAAAATTCTTCCTCGTTTAAAGTTTTACAAAAAGTTTTTAAAGTGATACATATGTGTGAAGGTAAATGACTTACCGCAGAATACACTCTTAAACATAGTTAAAATTTAATATAAAAAAATCATCTTTGTAGAGGAATTTGGTGTAGGTTACAAATATATGTAAAACGTGTTTACAAAGTTGTGAACAAGTGATCATATGTAATGAATTATATATGTGTAAATAAAGAGAATTATTAATTTTTTCTTACCTGTTGATGTTAAATAATGTTCTTATTTTCCCTAGCAACAATATTGTAAGCTAGATTTATAAACGTTGCCTTATTGCGTTCAAGTAAATGCTCCTAGCTTTTTTTTTTCTTTTCCTTTTCATTTCATTTTTTTTTAAAGAAGATTTGTTGAAATGCCAGATACGTCAGCCGGAGATGCATACATATATTAAATCATGCAAAACCGACAGAGCGTTAAATATCATGTCACCTGATTCAGTCTTTATGCTGATAAAATCTAATGACAAAATATCTACACATGTACTTATTTTCCTGTTTCATAATGTTTTAACGTGCCTTTGTACTTTTAAGAACGCATATCCTCTTTCGTGTTAAATTACTGTGTTTACTGCACTTGTTTTGTTTACTTGACTTTTTATCGCACATTCAAATATCACGGACATAAAAATCGATTCATCTTTAAAAATGAATTCCATGAGAGATTTTAAGGCCTATCGAATTCAAAAATTAAATAATTTTGATTTCATTACATGTTACAAAAAAAATAAACACCATATATATATTTACATGTCGTACAAGGAAGTTCGAATGTTCTCAAATCGGGGTGTGGTGTAGGAATAGATCCGCGAAGATATTAATTTTTTATTAAAGTCATGCAATCTATAAATTGCTATAAAACTGCATTTCATTTACAAGCTTACGATTTTATCAATGGCATGAAATTAATTTCTTGTTTTCGATATATGGGTTTCCTTCTAATCCAAATGTCTATTTTAAAGAAGTATTTTCCTTTACGATACTAGTAATTAGAAAATAAGAAATATTTCGTTAACGATACCTGAGCCATTGTACGTGTTCCCTCGTTGTTTTAGAAAAACATCATCCTTAATTTAGTAATATCCAGGATCTTTGCTCGTTTGATTAATGAAGATGAATGTAGAAAATATATATGCATGTATATAAGGATATTAACCAATCTGTCTTACAACTAATTAAATAATCTGTAAAAGACCTTGAAAAGTATGTATATATTGTCCCCTTCTGGAGATTTAGATAATGGCAAGGGCCGATTGGAATTTAAAAAGCATGTCAACATAAAATTTACTTTTCAATTTTAAATCCCCGTTAGTTGAGTGCTTTTAACAAAAGGCAGGATCTGGTACAAAGAAATGTGTTATTTGCCGACTTTCTTAAAATAAAGTACATTGCAATATTTAACATCCGGAGTTGAGAATCCAGAGTTTTAGAAAAATATATACTTTTGTAAATTTTATTCACTTTCTGACATTTGCTTAAAGGGTTTTATTGTAATTTAAATCAGTAAGTGCAGCAGAGTCGAATTTAAAAGTGTCAAATTTCACACGCATCATTTTCTAAATGTTAAAATAAAATTTCTAATTCGTCATACTTCTAATAACTCTTAGAATGACGAAAGAGGGTGGGGTAAGTTTAGGATTACCCAACTATAGATATGTGCTGAAAGAAGTTTTCCAAAAGATACTTTAAGGTTTCAAACTGAATATTGAAATATGAAAACAAATAGCCTAAAATACTTTCTATTTTTCTATTTAAATAAAAGCACCCCCCCCCCCCAAAAAAAACAAACTAGCATCTACCTCATTTGCTACAGTTTTGGAACAGTAATTAAATGTTCAAATCGATTAATATTGTATATTTTGTCAGTTATTGAAAACAAGTTGTTCAAGAAGGACATTCATCAATATACTGTTTTTAGCTCACCTGAGCCGAAGGCTCAAGTGAGCTTTTCTGATCACATTTTGTCCGTCGTCCGTCCGTCCGTCTGTCTGTCTGTCCGTCCGTCTGTAAACTTTTCACATTTTCGACATCTTCTCAAGAACCACTGGGCCAAAAAAGCTGAAACATATGTGCCCATGGAAGGATCATGGGGTTGTGTAGATTTCAAAATGTCTAAATTATGATCAGTGGGGTAGGGTGGGGATGCATTATGTATAACAAGAGGGGAAATCTCGTAAAGAACAGAATGGTCAAAGCTTCTCAGGTGAGCGATGTGGCCCATGGGCCTCTTGTTTAAATTTAATTTTATTTATAAATAGAAGCCATTAAATCTACAAAAGTTCCACAACCGCGTGTTTATGGATATTGGACCACGCCCCTTTTCCCAACCACTGGGGCGGATCCGGAGGGGCCCCCGTAATACGCCAGGACGGACTGGATCCAGTTCAGGTAGGCGGACACTCGGGTGTAGACCCCCGGCTGGTAGGCCTCGGCACAGGAGTACCCCCACGACACGATCCCCACGATCTTCCAGACACCGTCCTTAATACACACCATCGGGCCTCCAGAATCCCCCTGAAAATATAACAAATTTAAGGAGTATAAACCTTCTACTAACTCAAATAAAAATTGTTTTCTTTTATAACTACGTGTAAGAATGTTTTTTTAGTGAAATACAATCTCTTATATTATAACTTGCAAGGAAAAAAGAAACTAAAAAAGACACTTATACTTGACAAATTTTTTGATCAATTATAAACATTTTTGTCATGAAGAGTTATTTCTCTTATTAGAGTATCGGTGAACCTTAAAGCCATTTTTCATACTTAAAAAGTTCTTGTCGAGAAGATATTTTATTAATTTCATTCATCTTAGTGTAAAATGAAAATCTCCAGGTAATTGAAATTATAATTTTTGAAGGATTACTTTTAAAGATGTATGTGCTATTAAATTTAAAATGCGAACCAGTGAGCCACATCGAATAAGCTCTGGCAAAGTTTAATGATTTTAGATATATATGAAGATTAAAGAGATCTCAAAAAAAAAAAAAAACTTGTCGATTTTATCTTGCCACATACATTAAAATTCATTTAACTTCTACAATCCTTATCTAATTCACGTCGTCGCCAATTTTAAGTACCCAGGAATTCTGAAATGTTTAAAGTCAGAATCTGTAGTCGAGCATACATGCTGCTACCTGTAAGTCTTAGGGTCAGTCTTGGAGAATATTGTTGTGTATTATATATTAGAAAAGAGGCCCCAGACTGGCAAGAGAGTTATTTTAACTCTGACTAATCTTTCTTAAAGGCTTGTTTTGACCGTTTACATGTACATGTACACGTCCATAAACATGTATTACGCTTATGGATTTAATAATTAATTTTCATTTTACAGTTAAAAAACTTACTTATGATGCATTTTTACTTGTTACGTGAACGTGTAAGAAGGATTATGGCCTAAAAATTTTTCAAACCTGACAAGCCATGTACATCAGAATTTATTGAATTTCCGAACATGTTCCTGATTCCATGCCAGTTTCTGACAGAGGCTTCGGAGAGCCATCAGTGCTTATCGACAAGTACAATTTTATGACTGCACGACAACCGAAAAACGTTTCCAAACTTCTAAGAGAGGATTATACATCATTCGCAACATCTCGGTTCATTCCGTCAGCTAGAAGTTTAGAAGGAAAGGTCCAAGAAGTTGCGATTGGATTATACCTGACACGAGTCGACGCCGCCATGTTTTCTGCCAGCACAGAGTTCCGTATCCGGAATAGTTTTGTCCATTAGATATGAACACACTGCATTGGAGATCAGAGGAACGTTTGCTTTATAAAGGCCGCGTGTACCATGGCCCCCTGTAAATGAGTTTCAAGACAACAAAATTTTTATTAATAACTGTTAATCAAAAATCAATTAATTAGTATGAATGAATATTGAATAATTTTTCAAATGAAAAAATAAATATTTAAAAAAAAATGTTTTCATGTATAAAGTGTAATTTCATTGTAAAGCTAAACCTAAATATTTCCTTTCACTGATAGAATAATGCACCATATAGTATTAAACATTAATACTGTATTCGTAACCGCTCTGGGCATTTAGATAAAGGAATAATAAGAATCAAGATATGTGATTGGCTTACCGCTATACGCAGCGCCCCAACCGGTCACGGTACAAATCATTCCATCGTAACTCTCATTGGCTGCAGGAAGACAGACGGGTCTGACGTATTCTGTAAAGGCGGGAACAGGGTTCCCCAATTTTAACATAGCGATGTCGTTGAAGTACTGACTTTGGCTATAGTGGGAGTGGACAAAGAGGGTATCCACTTTCTCTAGGATTTCGTGCCCCTCTAACACAGCTCGGTCGTTTTCTCCCACCACTACCGTCCAAGCCCTGGGATTCTTGTTCCTTTTGTGGGTAAAAATTAAAATATATTGTTAAGCAAATTATGTATATTATTTTTGATTCTCTTATTCCGGATTCCTAACATTACACAATGAAATAATCGAATTGCGATATATTTTATCAACTAGTAAAAAAAATCCGGATACTACTAGTTGGTTGGTTTACATGAAATAAAGGAATATTTACTTATGACTTTAAAAAAAACATCAGTTTAATGACATTATTATATTACCCTTATTTTTCGGATTTTGTTTTTAAATTAGTTTTTGCCTGAAGAATAACACAAATGTAGTTGCCCAAATAGATACAACTAAGTCCTACTCATTGAAACAGTGGGCTGCCGTGAGAACCCATTGGTCAGCTATAAGTATTCCACCGCACACATGATGTCCATTTGACCTCATTGAGACCTTAAATGATATAAAGAACTTATCTTTACGAATTTTAGTACACTCAAAGATATGTTCTGTCATCATATTTACGAAATAGTGCACTTGAAAAATACGACTGCTAGCAAGTAAAGTTTCACTCTTCAATATGTTTATGTATAATAAATAACAAACATAAAAATGTAATTCAGACATCAGTATTTGAATGCAAACTTGTTTATAGAAAAATCAGTACATGTATTTAAGTCAACAACCCCACTCCATTTATTTAGTTTTCACAAATTTAAGGGATGAAATGGTTTATGATTGAATGTACCTGCCAAGGGAATTCGCCAGGTTTAGCCCTTGTGCCTCCCACTATTTTATATTGATGTGTCGTTATAGGTGTACTTAATCCACACTGACCTCAAGAAATATCACAAGACAATAATATGAAAACAGGACAGAATGATTTGGTTTTGTACAAAGTCATGTATTTCTTTTTATTGAGTCAACAAAATTAAAGGACTTTCACAAGCAGTAAAATACCTCTTTTAATTTAGCTTGTTTACAATGTTTTCCCAAGTAAATAAATTAGATGTATTAAAAATGACAATTCATTGATTATTAAGTTTGAAATTAACAGTGATTTATTTTTCGATCAACATAACTAATAACATCTCTTTTCATTACCACAAAGTCAATGGGTAATTTGAAAAAAAAAACAGGCTTTGAAGAATCACTTTATACGCTACATTTGTACATGTACGAATATGATAAAAAGAATATTAATAGATTTTTGTAAGATTCATGCATACCTGGGTGAATTGGCGGAGTTAATTGAAACTTGGGAGGAATGCAGCACATTTCCTGGAAACCACACCCACTCCTGGTGTAGGAGTAGCCGGACAGGCAGTTATTAAAGTAATAATTAACGCAGGTCCCTCCATAATTTGTGTGACACACTGAAAATTAAAAGCATTTTCAAAATGCTTTATTCTGATCATATTATAAACTTTTAAAGCTTACTAGTATTTAACCATCCATACTGTAGGCCAATACAGTTAACCAAAATATCACAATTTGCGAATACTTGGAAGAACACGCCAGTTCTCACTGTCGATCCTCTTCTTCAAATTAACAGTAATAAAATTATATTTGTGGCGATAAAAAGTTTGTGAAAAAATTTCAAATCTATATGTATAATACCTTATATAAGTTCAAGAACTTCATTTCTTATTAATGAATATAAATTTATTTTATATCAATATTTAAAAAAAATATTTATTTTTTCTGAAGCCAAAAAAATTTGGGAAATTTTACATACAATCTTGTAATGCCACTCCTCCAATCAGTGAGAGCAAAATGCAAAACTTCAATGGATTCCCAGACATGGCTGCCAAGTGTTAAAAGCAGGACAATGATAAGAAACTGACGCATGCACAATAATATCATAAACCTAATCAAAATGTTCTGTGAAGTCCTTGTGGTGTGATTAAGTACAAAAATGATAACGTGGACATTTTCCGGTACATGTGACCAGACCACAGGGGATGCTTATAATTATTAATCCCATATCAATTATCCCTTCTTAATTGATTAATAACTTATGACACCTCTGATGCTTTTAGATGTCCGCCGTTTCCTCTTCCCCCGTTTGCCTTTGTTTTCATTTACTAAAGTACGTTTTCTTCATCATTGCTAAAAAGGGGCTATCGGTAGATGATTTATTTAAGAATACAGGGGGTATTCCAACTGTTCCCAAGAACAGGCAAGTCGAAGCGCTGTAAATTTTGGATAAATAACATATAATATTTTGACGAAAGTAAATACTGATTATTTTAAAATGTGAGTAGAGTTCGTCATTTATTGTGGAAGGTTGTCTTTATGTAAGGAGCATTTTTGACTATTATAATACACATGTAGAAACAGAATTTTAAGAGACTTCGTGACTCAACATTTGTTACACAAGCGTTAAACCATGTACGTATTCGTAAATTACATGTCATTTCAACAATCATTCTATTAATGGTAAAGGACAAGGTAGGGTAACGGCCGAATCTGGTCCCTTATTTGATGTAAGAATTAAAACGCTGGTAAAATTCATAGGCGCTTGGGTCAAGGATACTGTATTTTTTCTATATAATGTATTGTCGAGGAAATTCGAACTATACTCGTCACATTTTTTTTCAGTGTGCAGTGTTAATTTTTAGTTTTTTGTAAACCTTTCTGCTTCATATTCACTAGAATGTCGCGGAAATTCGATTTTATGCACGCTTTAAAAATGACATATCCCACTGTATACTAAAAAGAAACTTTTTAGTATACAGTGGGACATGTCATTTTTAAAGCGTGCATAAAATCGAATTTCCGCGACATTCTAGT
This sequence comes from Saccostrea glomerata, assembly GCA_003671525.1. NCBI lineage: Eukaryota > Metazoa > Mollusca > Bivalvia > Ostreida > Ostreidae > Saccostrea > Saccostrea glomerata. Next base: position 264,389 of record PRKT01000580.1, on the reverse strand, counting down.
GAATATGAAGCAGAAAGGTTTACAAAAAACTAAAAATTAACACTGCACACTGAAAAAAATGTGACGAGTATAGTTCGAATTTCCTCGACAATACATTATATAGAAAAAATACAGTATCCTTGACCCAAGCGCCTATGGTAAAATTGTGATAGTTTGTAGTTAAGAACTAGAAATGACGCTTGCTTTAAAACCAGCACTAATTTGGTTTCAAAGCTTACACGGGGGCAACGAGAGGGTGCGGAAGTAGGACATTTTCTTGAATATCCTCAATTCTGATGGAATTTCATCATATTTGAGATACTTTTCTTTTCGGAAAACATTGAGTACAACCTTCCCTATTTGAGATTTTTACACATAAACTGCAACCGATATTTATGTATAAAATATATCAATTTGGTAGAAAGGCAAGCTTGTGCTCCATGTTTTCTAAAATGTACTACAGTATAAAATCGATGAAAATTTGCATAAAAATGAGAAAATTCACAATTTGACCTATTTTCTGACCTCTCTGTGACGTCTGTGAATTCCAAAACTTACAATTATTGCTCATTTTGTGGCAATTGTAACAACAGCTTTTTGTTGATAAACTCTTGCATCATTCCTAAAGACCCCCAAAATCAGAAGCTAAAAGGTGGTCTTATTTAACCTATCTTGTCCTTTCTTTGACTTTCAAATAAACAAAATGCATAAGCTCCAGTCTTTTTATAAAATTTCATATTCCTATTTTTGCATTATGCAGACTTTGAATTAGTGAATTGAAGAAGACCAAAGTTTATCATTTATTCAAAGTTTCAAACAGATGTAAAGATATCGGTAATAGGTGCACCGATCACCGATACATGAATCTCGAATAAATTGGAAATATTGTAAAGTTAACGCAAAGTCCAAAACACGTTTTCCTTAAGTATTTTAGATTTTTACCCTGCATTTCTAAAATCACTGGATATCTAAATGTTCTCTCTTGGTTCAATTGGGTTCGAGGTAAGGAAGTTTTGCTTTGCACTGACAAAAAAATACTATAGAAAACTATTATTAACTATAGTTGACTGTAGTTAACTATATTACGAAAGTTAAAACTTTGGAACTTTGATTTACTAAAGGGAAAACTTTGGAACTTTGATTTACTATAGGGAAAACTTTGGAACTTTGATTAACTATTGTTAACTTTAGTAAACTACAGTTAAGTACGAGTAGTATTTATCTGTTAGGGCGAATACAAACTGTTCCCTACAAATCTGATAGGGACTTGCATTTAAGACGTACTTCCCATAAACGCATCCACCCGATTCCTGTGCAGGGACAATTTATGATTCTACGATTGACAAGATGTTACGCGTTACTTGTCTGTATTTGAATGTTAAATGTTAATGGTTCTGTCGATGGCATATAATTGATAAAGGTCAATATGTTTTTAATATTATGGAATTTCTTTTTTTTTTAAGACAAACTAATTATATATGTTTTACAAGGACAGGGACCTATGTATTTTTTTTGGGGGGGGGGGGGGGTAAAAACTATTTTTGTAATGAATATTAAGATTGCAATAAATGTCTATTCAAGGCATCCAGGAAAGATTATTCACGGAATCACTGTCTAGTTAGTATAGTATGCCAGGGCATCAAAAATAGTGGGAAACATGGGATAATTTGCATACCGGGCGAAGCCCGTTATGCATAAATTATCCCATGTTTCTCTCTATTTTTGATGCCCTGCCATACTATACCAACTAGAAAGTGATTCCTTATATTTCCATTTCATTGTGAAATAAAATATAGATTAAAACTTAAAAATCTTGGACATAGATTTAAAATATACGAGGACTCCCATGCCAATTTCAATAGCCCTCGCCCATTGGTGTCGAACACACGCAATGGTAGTCGCATGAGATTTACATGCATCTATTTGGCATCCTTAGTGTCAGACACAGAGACAGATGTGCACGAGATTTGCATGCATACAAGGCCTCCTTAGCCCCTGACCTATCGACCTGCCTCATTTACATTCCGGCAGAATTATCAGGAAATCAACTCCGCTAACTTTCAAAGGTTTATCATAGAGAAAAAAATTAGAATATAGATTACTTTCCCCAACACACTATAAACACATGTTAGAATGTTTTTCTTTATACCATTTCATAAAAAAAGAGTTTATTGTAAAGAAATCATCGATGGGCTGCTTTTTGTTGATTTATCCAGGTGAGGAAAGAACTGACACGTGTGTACACCCCAGGGGCGTTCCTGTCCCCACAGCCGTACCCCCAGGACACGATTCCCGCCAATTTCCAAACTCCGTCTTTCTTACAGACTAAAGGTCCACCGCTGTCACCCTGAAAACATTTTACCAGATGTTTGTTTGTACTTTATTTACATTGTGATAAAACATATTAAAGAAATATAATTTTTCTTGAATCCATGAATCTCTTTTACTAAAAATTTGAAATACATTGTACGTGCATTGGACCATTGTTTTCTTTTTTGTTTGAATAAGCTTTTCATTTAGAATGAATAATGTCCTAAGGCTTTCCATATGTTATTTTATCTTTTACAAAATTTTAAAGTATTGTTACGGTTTTAAGTTAAAATTACAAAATGATTAAAAAAAACAAACAATGATTTTGGAACAGAAATATCAACGCAGTAAACTTCAATTCCTTAATTAGATAACAAAAAATCTACCAAAATTTTAATTGTAATGGGGAAAATACTAAACGAGATCTCCAGTAACTCTGATTTTTACATGCACTTAACTTCACAAAAAACAAAAGACCTGTTCCATGCGACAAATGTACTTTATGATTATGCAATATTTTTAAGTTACAAGTTGTATGTAATACAAACCTGACAGGCATCTTTCCCGCCTGCCCTCAGACCGGCGCAGATGTTGCTTGTGTGCACGTGATTTCTACCCAAGAAATACTGACACTGGGAGTTTGTCATCGTCGGTACATCAACTTTTCTTAAGTACTGAGCGCCCGGGGCATTGCCGTTGTTATCTGAATATAAAATTCAAACTGCTTTTGATAAAGGACATTTTACTATTATACTTAAACTGGATTTTTTCATACAAATATTGAAAATAATAGCAAAGATGAAAAGAAAAAGAACCGTTTTAATTCGAAGAGCCAAATGTTTGAAGGCCAAGAAATATAAGCATGGAATAAGAAAAAAGTTTTGTATTATTACCATTCATCCCCCCTCTTTGTTAGCCAAATAAAATCCAATCACTTCATAATCAGTAATAAAATTCTTCTTCAATTGTATACAGCAAGGATTTGGTAAGTTGCAATAATTTGTCATTATTAAACTTATTATTTACTTAAGTTATTGCAAGCAATGAAAAAATAGAAAGACTAGTACCGTCAACAGTATTTAGTCAATAGTCATGTTGATATCTAGATAGCAAGAACGACGACATATTAATAGCATCGTGCAATGCGATTTATTTATTTTATAAACTGAGTAAAAACCCTCCATTGGCAAGGGGAACACTCTAAATATGAGTAAAACATTGTCGACGCGGAAGAAACATTAAACAAACAATCAAACCTGCAAATTTTGGTTTCAAAATCAATATGTACCGAAATATGTGGCTCCCCATCCAGTAACGGTACACGTCGTTTGTTCGAATTGGTCGTAAGAATGTGGCAGACACGCAGCTCGGACATATTGGGTGGAGATATCTACTGGTTTGTCCAGTTTCATCAGGGCAATATCGTTAAGGTTTGTACGTGAATTGTAGCCAGAGTGGACAATCAAGTTTCGAACATGATGGACCTGGCTTGTGTACACGTGGTGGCGGTCATGCATCCCTACTCCGACTGTCCAGTAACGAGCGTTGTGGTAGCTACGGAAGGAATGCAAACTGCACTGATGGATGTTGGAGACATTGTGTTAGTCTTAAATTTACTCACTTAGTGAGGTTAATATCGTCAAATCATATGTCTAATTTTTTAACATTTCAAGTCATGTCTAAAAATTTCGTGTTTCTCTATTTTCTATGAAGTAATATGGGCTTGATGGAAGATTTCAACATAGAATCAAATAGCTCCGTGCATGGTAAGAGTATTGATTCTTAGTAGTTAGTGATTTATAAATAAATAAATTTTCCAAATATATCAATTCATTCCTCCTTTCCATACTAAATAAGTACATAAACACTTTACATACAATTAAGTCTTTTACAACAATAAATAATAACAAGCTGTATTTTATCAATTTATCTTACAATATAGAACATATTGTACATAAATAAATCTATATATACTTACTCTTCAAAGCAGTGAGCAGCAGTAGCGACCCACTGGGAGTCAATAAGTGTACCACCACACACATGACTTCCGCCGTACATCAGCGACACCTGTAAAACAGGAAGTTTATACTGTCTCTGTCATAAAAAAATAATGAAAAAAGCGAAATCATAGTTCTGAGATACATGTAGGATATGTAACATAATGCATATATGGTTGTCTGGAAAAATGTTTTTGTCAAACCTGCCATGGAAATTCCCCATGTGATGCTGTAGTACCGCCCACTATTTTAGTATGGGTTGATCCCACTGACGAAGTTCCGCATTGGGCTGTTGATCAAAAGTTGTTTATAAAATTTTAGATATCTTATATATTCAATGTTGAAGATATTGTTGAAACTTGAAAATATATTCATGTTGAAGGTAAGTTATTGGCAAACAAGCTGATGAAACAGGAATTCTATATTAGTCGTTGTAATTAAAGACCAATTCTACTACGATTATTGGCTACTTCAAAGGAACGCCGCGGACATTATTCTCCAATAAATCACGAACGTCATCAAAAAATTATCAGATCAGAAACACGTATAAAACCTGTGCAGTTGAAATGTACATTTGACTTAAGAATGAAATACGTATTCAAACCACATTGATGTGTCGTCTTTTGCAACTTAAACACTGTATATTGCAGAAAGTAGCTGATGAATGTAGGTTTCTAAGGCCAAGCGGGGCTGTTTCCCGAACCTCCCTCCGCCATATTTAAACTCCGTGATCTTGGTAACAAAGTGGTGAAATAGGAAACTGATTTTGTTAATGTATATTCAGAAAGATTATTCTTTTTTAGGCTACAAACAATAAAAGGCTAATTTCAATGCAGCGAAGGCTCAAATTGTCTGCACTCCATTCACAGGTAAACAAACAAATTTACACTCTGGTGTTAAATTGAACAGCGTTAAAGCAGCATAGTGACCTAATTCGATTCTCTATACAGAAACGATCTGTCGTATTTTAGGGCTGCTAACTACATGTAGCAGAATAGAAATACAGTCCTTGTTTTCGTGAATGATGCAGGATAACCTCCTCGGTCTCGAAATGTTGTTTGAAATATAAAAGCCTCGGCTAATATCTACACTTATAGTACGTAAACCGTATATAGACACGCATGCCCATGGGAACTCATAGACGACGAGGTATGTTGCATTTTGACTAAGATTATTACCGTCTTCCTGAATTGGAAGACGGTATTGTATAGTTGAAGTTTTTTACAGTCTTCGGACTATGCACTTCCTCTCTTTTGTGATTGGTAGAAATTGCATGATGAGAAAATTTTCAATTATTTCATTGGTTGAAATGCTGTTCAAGGCAAGAGAGATAACTTTCTGATGATCTAATTTTCGTACGAGTTAACAATTTTGCAAGATTTCCAATCTTTAAAAAATGACAAAACGAACAGCAAAATCAGCAGTTGTTAATTCTTAATAACATGGTATTTTTTATAGCAATAAATAAAAAGGTGTCTTTAATTTCATTATAAATAAAGTTTGATTTTTATAGCTTGCAGGCTTTACAATTTGTTATTATTCTTTTCCCCTTTCTTGTTTGAAGAAGGGAATGGAATCAGACGAGGTTTGCCAAAAGTTCTCGGCCAGTCAAAAATTACGGAGATGACCGAGCGACAACCATGGTAGAGCTAATGCCAGTAAAAAGCTAATGTAGAAATACAAAATTCAAAAGAATTATACGGCCTGATAGGTGAAGATCATTTTACTGTTTAAGATTGTTGCTAAAGACGGTAAGCTTTTTTTAAAAGCTCTACTTGTAATTAAAATGTGTCATACATGTAATCATTGAATAGATGAGTAATACTGCTAACAGCTTGCTTTAAAAGATAAGTATCTTTCAGTGTTAGACGTTTGCCATCCAATTCACAAGCGGCCTAGCTATCTCGTTTTCTAGTCAAATTTTGTTCAGTAATCTTTAAGTAAGCATTCAGGAAAATAATTATTATTTGACATATTTGAAATTGTTTAATGTATAATGCTATCCTTTTTTATTTTGTGTTTTACAATATTTTCATTACTAGTATTTTAACTGATAAACAAAATTAATAAATTTTCTTAATTTCTAATTGACGCAGGCTATAGTGACTGTATAAACATATATTTTGTCATATTATGGTGGCCAGATTCGTTCAATATTACAAGAAAAACCAAGACTTACATTAAATAAAACAACAAATGGGTGCTGTTTAAAGTGAACGGTAATCACACAAACACATTAAAGGTCTTACCTACATTATTCGGGGACACACCTCCGGAATGTGGGGGTGCTGTGGTGTGTGTTTGTACATACGTCGGAGGGATACAACATTTCTGCAGGAATCCACAGAAGTTATAGGTATAGCTGTCTCCAAGGTGACAATTGTCATACAAATGTACACACCGACCATGCAGAGATGTGGAACATGCTTTAACAAAGACAAATTAATGATCAATTAAGCTTTATTTCAAATGCATTTAAAAGTCATATGCTGACTGATGTTTTTTTCATACTAATTGTTAGTCCATTATTTACACACTGACTTGACGACTGATTTTCTGTTATTTCCAGATCATCAAAAGGAATACACGACCGTTCGGCAGGGGATGCCTACTCCTCATTGCACCCGATCCAACCTTTGATATTATGGAGGTCCGCGTTTGCTCTGCTCCTATTTTGTATTGTTTTATGGTGTTTTGAACTTAAATACTGTGCGTTATCTCCATATGTTTCATTTATTGGAATTTATTTAGTTTTAAAAATTATTTTCTTTAAAATTCGAACATAGATTTTTTTCTGTTCTCTTCTGTTTATTTCATAATTTTTCAAAAAGAATTGCAGTTTATTTAGTTCCAATCATATTGATATTTCATGGTCGACGTTATTGTGAAAATAGCTTATGTTACACGAACTTTAGTATCAAGAAATAAATTTGGAATATATTTGACACACATTGCGTGTAGATCTATGTGTGCACGTTTACAAGGCTGATTTATCTTCTATCAAAATCATGGAGCTTGGCCAGTGCTTAGAATTGACCATTTTGAATGCAATCATTCTAGTGCCAACACTTAAGGATGATTTCCTTATAATTTATAATGCTTAATTATTGGCAAAGAACATCCTTCACCTATTACACAGTATCAAATTAAAGAGGTAAATTTAGTGCAAGTAACTTTTTCACTATAAAAATTTTAAAACAATTCGATCTCGTATAAATTCACATGTACCTTTAAAATCTACAAGTGTGTATTGTTACCTTGCTTAATATTCCCAAAAAATGATGTATTGATTTAACAATTAAATTAATCACCCATGTACAATTTTTTACCTTACTTTATTATATATCAACATTTCTAAAGTACATTGACCCCACGGAACTGAAAATGATTGTGATATAATATACCTTTCACGTTCTCCTAATATATTATTTCTTCCAAGATCAATACCAAAGTCATACTGTAATCATGTTTTAAAATGATGCCAATAAGTATTTTTGATAGATTTGAAATTCAATCTAAAATACAAATTGCAAGCTTGAAGGTTACGAACTACTATTACTTGTATGTTTCATAATATACAGGTAATATAAATCTAAAAACTCTCAAAACATTCATCTTATTTTCCTTCCTTGTAGTAAGGTAAAATATTTTTTGTTCTCAATTTTCAGCTACGACATTTCTTGGACTACTATCTAATATTAGTATACGTACACTATTACCATTCGTGTTGAAAGGCAATCAAATTAGTATATATGGACACTGGATATCGATAACTAATTCTTGGTCATGGAGAAGCTTACTTGATGCTGCTGTATATTGCACTCCGAAAAACAGAAGACAAACGTTGATGAGCCACATTATGACCAGTTCAGTTTGTAGAAAGAGACCGAAGTGAGAAAATTCGTGAGAATCGCAGACTTGACACTTAGATAACGTGCAATCGGACCCAAGATTACATGTTCATGTTGTAATAAGAGCAGTTTTAATAGAGAAAGAAATCTTGAAGTGTTCCAAAAGTGTCATATATTTGAGATCATTACACAAGATACAAATGACATTAATTTTCAAATTCATTATAGTATATAATCGTATTTACTTTGCAAAGAGATTCAAAATGGCAGAAAAATTAGAAACACTACTCCTCTCTTTTGCTACTTATGTATGCATAAAGAAATCAAACGACCTTTGATGTGTAACAACATGGAGATATTGAAACCCATTATGTGTGTTCACTGTAAGCACCTAATACGTTTTACAGTATACAAACAACATAGACTGTGTAACGTGTTCTCTTCTGATACTGGATCCCTCAGTTTGGTAATCTGAGACCGAGACTCAAAAATATAATACTTTAAAATAATCACCTGCCAAAATATACAAATACGGCGAACGTATATACAAAAATAATCGCCTGCAAAATATACAAATAAGGCGATACGAGTTCCTCTCGTATAAAATAAAAATGATTACCCTTAATTACCTAACAAAACAAATCACTGATAAAAATCACTATAAAATATACTAACTAAGATATTATACTAACTATATACAAATTTATAATACTCAAAAACACTACTCAACCAATGAGTAAAACCTCCCGCTCAACGAGTGCTCAACAAATGAGTACTCAGCTACTCAACACCTAATGCTAAAGAAACTTATTCTTTTTATATGTATGTCCACTGAGGACTAGTCGAGCTATTCCCGCGAGAGTAAGGATGCTTGATCCACGTTCTCTTATGGGAAACTGTCGGCTTACCTATAAACTCCTTACCTAATACAACCTTTCGTCTCTGAAGCCAACTTAACACTGAAGGTCTGACGCTAGCGTTGTGACGTTTATATACCCTTAGAGCGGTAGTCACATGACCTGCCAACTAATGGCGCCAAATTCAAACTTAGTAAACACCATTTACATTACATTACCCCCTCCTAAGAGGAATGCGCCCCGCATTTCTAAATTCTTAAAATCTCTTTCACTTAACTAAACCCTCTATACCAAAACTAACTCAAAAACAATTTTTTTTTGCATTTATCTCAAAATAGCTCAATTATGTCAAAAAGTTTTCAACACATATCTATGTACAATATACAATGCCACTCAAAGGAAATATCTCTATACCAATGAGTAAACCGAATGAGAAAAATGTACAATAAAACACATTACTCAGTAACAAATATGAGTATTATCTATACACTTTACTGAGTTAGCTTAAAAAATAATGTTCCTATTACAGTTTGATAACAACTTCCTCCTCTACAACACGACTAACCCTTATGGTACCATCGTCACTTTTTGTTGTAACAGTCTTTTCAACTCTGCTGTACTGAGTTGGCTCAGTCTGTACGGCAACGTTCTTCCGGGTCTTATCCTCGTTGTTCACAGACTGTGCATGAGAAGATTCAGGAAGAGAAGGAACAATCACGTCAGCTTGAGGTTTAGGGATTGAGCTTCTCCTCACGTCAGAAACAAGCGTTGCCCTTGTACATCCAGCTTGGAACTTAGATTTCTTTGCAGGGATAAATATTTCTGGCAATGTTCTTTTTCTCACGACCCTTCCAAGAATTAACGAATCCTGCATCTGTTCTTTCTCAACCACTGGATCTTTGTTAACTGAAGATTCAACAGGTTCCTCATCACCATGTGTCAAACTATCGTCGGATACAACGCTTCCTGTATTCTGTTCTTCTACATCACTGTCACTTGAGATCTCTAATTCAGCACGAAGACTAGCAATACTTTCTTCACTCTTCTCATTGCGCTCCGTTTTTTCACTTTGGTGTTTGCACTTCTTGTGTCTGTTCAGGTTGGCTTTTCTCAGTGAAACATATGGGCACTTATCACACTTGAACTGTTTTTCTTGTTGTTTCTTACCACACTCTAGCACATGATTAAGCAGAGATTCTCGGCTTGACGATGAAAATGTACACATTGGACAATTTTCAGACTCTTTCCTTGGCGTCGTTTTGGTGTTAACCATGACTGATTTCTGCAAAGAGAAAAATCATTGACTAAAATGCTTTAGTACCATTTGGTGTCATAATCAGCTAACCATGTTGGCAATTGCTTTGTTCGTTTTGGCCGTATACTTTGTTCATCTTTAGATGAGTTAACTGACTCATTTTGTACAATACTCTCTGATTCATTTTGTACAATACTTTCTGACTCATTCTGTGCATTTTTATCTGAGTAAACCTCGGTTAAATTCTCTCTTTCGCCTGAAATCAATTGCGATCGTACAGGTCTCATACGATCAACATGAATTACTTGAGGTATTCCTCTTAGTCCACAATTTACTTTGTAATTTATGTCGGAGCATTTGGATATAACTTTAAATGGACCATGCCAATAACTTGTTAGTTTTGGCGATAGACCACTTTTATGTCTAGGGAAGTACACATAAACAAGGTCACCGTTTTTGTAGTCTTCCCAGTTGAGTTTTCTATCGTGATACCGTTTCTGTCTGAGCATTTCAGAATTTGTGTGTTCTCGAACAACTTTATGTGCTTCTTCTAAACGATCTTTAAGTTCCCAGGCCCATCTTGACTGTGGTATTTTATCTATAGGAGATGGCTTTTGGTACATGATATCGAGAGGAGTTGCTGTCTCTCTTCCTAGCATCAGGAAATTCGGGGAATATCCTGTCGTCTCATGTTCTGATGAGCGATACGCCATCATTACGTAAGGAAGCTGCTCATCCCAGTCTGTATGTCTCTCATTCACATATGCACTTAGCATGTTTAACAACGTTCGGTTGAAACGCTCAACCATGCCATCAGACTGAGGGTGATATGGCGTTGTGTGAGTTTTCTCAATCTGTAGTAAACTACACATCTCTTGAAATAACAAACTCTCGAATTGTCGACCCTGGTCAGAGTGGATTGAGTATGGTACGCCAAATCTTGCTATGAATTCTTCCACCATGATCTTTGCAACGGTACGAGCTTCCATATTGGGCATTGGGTAACTCTCGGTCCATTTTGTGTAGTAATCTGATATAACTAGAATATATCTATTACCGTTCGTTGTCTCTGGCAGCTCACCTAAGATATCAGTGGCTATTCTCTCCATTGGTCGACCGGCTTCAACTAACTGCATTGGTGCTCGTTTAGTTCTATTTGGTCCTTTTCTTTTGCAGCATTTCTCACACCCAGCTATGTATAACCTTGTGTCTCGCTGTAAGCCGGGCCAATAGTAAGATTGGCGTATCTTACTTATTGTTTTTCTCACTCCTAGGTGTGCTGAAGAACGATTATCATGACAAAACTTGAGTACTGTTCGTCGCAAACTCATCGGAATAATAGCTTGGAGTTTTGCAGTTTTGAGTTCAAAGTCTTCCCACTTCCTGAATAGGATGTTTTCTTTATAAGCTAATCTGTCGTACTGTGTGAGTAATGATTTCACAAATAGACTCTCACCCGCTATCTCTTTGTGCTTAGGTCTAACACCTTTAGTCAACCAATGTTTAACCTTAACAATATCAGGATCTTCATCTTGCAGTCTTTGAAGCTCAGAGTTTGACAAATTCTGCTCTTTGTCTTCCACTTCTGTGGCTTTCATCACAACTGCATTATCTTCTTCAGTTTCTCGGTATCCACACTGGTGACATGGTATGCGACTCATTGCGTCTGCATTCTGGTGAAGTTTTCCAGGTCTGTGCTCAATATCCATATCATAAGCTGATACGACATCGATCCATCGAGCTAACTGGCCTTCTGGATTTTTAAACCGCATCAGCCATTTCAGTGAGCTGTGGTCGGTTCTGATTGTAAACTTTCTTCCAAGCAGATAATGCCTAAAATACTTCACAAAGTAAACAACTGCAAGTAACTCTTTACGAGTGACGCAGTATTTTCTTTCTGGTTTAGACAAAGTTCTACTTGCATAAGCGATAACTTGCTCTCCATTCTCATTCTTCTGAGATAAAACCGCTCCGATAGCATTGTTACTCGCATCGGTATCGAGTATGAAAGGCTTTGAGAAATCTGGATAGATCAAGATGGGTGCATTCATCAAAGAATGTTTCAGTTTCTCAAACGCTTCCTGGCAGTCTTCATTCCAAACAAAGTTTTTGTGTTTCTCAGTCAGATGAGTAAGTGGCTTTGCCTTCTCTGCATACTTCTCGATGAATCTTCGATAGTAACCACAAAGACCCAGGAATGACCTAACCTCAGTTGCTGTGGTAGGTACAGGCCAATCCTTGATTGCTTTTACCTTTTGTGGATCTGTGGATACACCTTTGCTTGAGATGACATGTCCAAGATATTCTACTTCTCTTGCAAATAACGAACATTTCTTGGCCTTGAGTTTTAAACCTGCTCCTTCCAACTTCTCAAATATTTTGCTCAAATTTTCTAGCATGTTCTCAAATGATTTACCGATGACAATTATGTCGTCTAAATAAATCAAGCATATCTGCCATTGTAGGCCTGCCAGCACTGTCTCCATTAGTCTCTCAAACGTTGCTGGTGCGTTACTGAGACCAAACGGCATGACTTGGAATTCATAAAGTCCTTTCTTTGTTGAAAAGGCTGTTTTTGGCTTGTCCTTGGGGTCCAACTCAACTTGCCAGTACCCAGAGCTCAAATCTAGGGTACTGAACCAAAGAGAATCAGCTAAGTAGTCTAACGACTCATCAATGCGTGGCAGTGGATATGCATCCTTAACTGTCACAGCATTGAGTTGTCGATAGTCGACACAGAACCTCATTGTGCCATCTTTCTTCTTCGCTAACACAATCCCCGAAGACCAGGGACTAGAACTTGGCTGAATCACATTTCTCTCTAACATGTCATTAATCTGTCTGTCGACCTCTTCTTGCCAATGTACAGGTACTCTTCTCAATGGCTGCTTTATGGGAGCTGCATTTCCAGTATCGATCTTGTGCTTTACGATATTTGTTCGTCCGAGATCTTTTTCTGAAGATGCAAAAACGCTTGCATGTTTGAGTAAAAATTCCTTAACCTGCACTGCTTGTTCACTGGTCAAGTTTTTCACTGTTCTGTCAAACAAATCTTGCAAGAATAAAGGTAATTTCTCATGTTGTCTCACAATTGTCTGGGTACTCATTACTTTGTCTATTTGAGTCATCATTCCAACTATGGTTCCAGGATAGATGTGCTTTACGTCATTGGATAAATTGAGTACTCGTACAGGTACGTCTTTAGTTCCATGAGTAAGCGTTCGTCCAAGCAACATTTGATCTTCACCCTTAAACTTTTCGGACGGCTCAATTATGTGCGTCTTTTCAGGTAAACATTCATTGCCGGTGATGCACACGCGACCAATTGCGACTATTTCACTTCTTGGGGGTAAGTTCAGATGTTCAACAACTGCTATTCGATAACAACCAATTTTTCCTTCGAAGAAAAGCGAGTAGGACTTCTCACCAATTCTCAGTTTACTGTGGTGTACGTCAATTACACAGGAATGGGTCCTCATGAAGTCTAATCCTATGACACCATCCACTTGTAGATCAGCTACTGTCATTTGCTGTGAGTAGACCTCATCATTGTCGAATGTAACCGAGACAGTTGTTTTTCCTTCTACTTTAAGTTTTGACCCGCTTGCACACAATATGTCATTTGTGTGTTCTGTTAAATCGAGAGACGATTTCAACTCTTCATAAACATAGGACGAAAGGATGCTAATTGTTGCTCCAGTATCCACCAGTAAGTTAACTGGACGTTGGTTTACTACTGCCTTGATAAACATTCCTGCCTCGTTCTTGTCACGACTAATTCCCACCTTATTCTGAACGGATTTCTCTTCTTCTGTACTCAAAGATGAGAATTTGCTGTTACCTTTTTCTGAATCCTTAGGTCTATCTTTTGAGAAATGGTCCGTCCCTTTGTGTCCTCTGTTGTCTTGGCTGGGCTTTGGTTTCTTACAATAAAGGCTTATGTGACCACGTTTTCCACACCTATAACAAGTCCGTTGAGACATAGGAACTTTGGGCTTCTGGAGTGTTGAATTCTTCTCATAACTTTTTCTCTGTTCATGAGTTACAACACTGTGTTTCTTTAGCTGAGTAAGCTCGCGAAGCATAGACTCCATAGTCTTCTCCAATGAATTCATTCTCGACTCAAAATCCGATCCTTTTGATTCATTGCTGGCCACTGGACGAGCAAAATTCTTTGTCTCTTGATTTCGCCGGTCAGATTTAACATAAGCTTCAAGTTCAACGGCAAGACTGATTGCTTCATTTAATGTCTTTGGACGACTTTGTTTAATACGTATTCTCATATCCGAGTCAACCAGGGCATCGATAAATTGCTCTTTTGCCAACGTTTCTTGTAAATCGTTACCAGCTGAAGGATATGCTAAGTTAGTGAGTCTTCGGATCGCTTGTCCAAGCTCAGGCAATGTTTCTGTGGCCTTTTGACGTTTTTCTCTCAATTGTACTCTGTACAATTCCATTTGATTTGCAGGAAGAAATCTTTCCTCCAGTGCTTTCACTAAGATTGAGTAATCGTGAGTAGCATCGCTGCTCAAATTACCTAGTATCCCTTGTGCTTGACCTCTTAACGAAACCGCAAGGTATAGACCTTTCTGTTTGTTAGTCCATCTGTTTAGTTCTGAGCAAGCCTCGAAATGAGATTTGTAATCTAGCCATGATCCGCTTCCATCGAATGTAGCTGGTTTTATAAAGGAACTAACCGGTGCTTTTTCCGTTGAGTCGGATTTCGGTCCTTGTTTATCACTTGCTCTGTTCTTCTCACGTGATCGATTTCGTCTCATCGTTATGCCGTCTTCTCCTCTTCTCAGTACATATGGGCGGCTCTCATTTTCTTCCAGCTTTGGGAACTCCTCCCAACAACTTTTTCTACTCCATCCTCTTGAGTTTCTCTCTCTAGACTCCAAATGACCTTCTTCTCTCAGGTCTGCTGTTGCTGTTGAGAATCTAACTTTAGGCCTGGTCTCACTGTACTCTTCTTGATCACTAGTCTCACTTTCCGAGAAATCTGCATACTCGGAAGGACGCCCCGAAGCTAGTCCAGAATCAGGCTCATCTACTGGAATACTCACTGCATGAGTCGTCTTAGGAGTCGAATGGCCAATCCTACCAGTTTCCTTCATGAATGAGTTCTCAATCCTCATCTGCTCAATTTGTCCTTCAAGGGCAGTGATTTCGTTTTGTATTTCTTCCAAACTCTTATCCATTTTTGGAGAACAAAACCTGAGTCTCGAGGATCCCACCGCTGCCACCAAAAATTATGTAACGTGTTCTCTTCTGATACTGGATCCCTCAGTTACTAAACTGAGACCGAGACTCAAAAATATAATACTTTAAAATAATCGCCTGCCAAAATATACAAATACGGCGAACGTATATACAAAAATAATCGCCTGCAAAATATACAAATAAGGCGATACGAGTTCCTCTCGTATAAAATAAAAATGATTACCCTTAATTACCTAACAAAACAAATCACTGATAAAAATCACTATAAAATATACTAACTAAGATATTATACTAACTATATACAAATTTATAATACTCAAAAACACTACTCAACCAATGAGTAAAACCTCCCGCTCAACGAGTGCTCAACAAATGAGTACTCAGCTACTCAACACCTAATGCTAAAGAAACTTATTCTTTTTATATGTATGTCCACTGAGGACTAGTCGAGCTATTCCCGCGAGAGTAAGGATGCTTGATCCACGTTCTCTTATGGGAAACTGTCGGCTTACCTATAAACTCCTTACCTAATACAACCTTTCGTCTCTGAAGCCAACTTAACACTGAAGGTCTGACGCTAGCGTTGTGACGTTTATATACCCTTAGAGCGGTAGTCACATGACCTGCCAACTAATGGCGCCAAATTCAAACTTAGTAAACACTTTTTACATTACAACTGATCTAAACATAACTGTCTGGCTACACATTTTTTTTGCAGGTTAAATGGCAGTAAAAATTATTTTTAAAAAAGGCTTTATTGTTTTCTTTCGTCAAAGAGCTGCAATGTTTTCGACTGGCAATTGAAACATTAGAAAAATAGTTCTCGGTACTCCTGCACTTAGTCCCAAAATTTATCTATTTATGGACTCTATCAGAAGGTAAGGAAATCTGGAGTTAACTATAGATATCATTAGCCATTCCATGAGTATTCGCCATATGTAAAGGAAACGTACTTGAAAGCATAAATCAAAGGTTAAAAAGTCGTGTCGTTATTCAAATCGGACAGAATAATGATTTTAATTTTGACAACAACCTGTCGTGTTCTAAATTTTTAATTTACAGGTTGGGAGTAAATACAAAAAATTAAAACTTCTAAATTTTATTATATACTACCACCCGGTAAATTCAAAATTAAGAACATGATATACATATGAAAAATGCATTTCTCTGAACTTTTTCAAATTCATTGATTTAAAATTCTTGTAATGTATTAATAGATTTGAAAATATAAGATCGAATAAACGATCGATACCAATTTTCGGTGCTGGGGTAAAGCTTTACAGAAACATTAATTTCCTAAGAAACAACAAGCATTTTTTCTTTTTCCTTTATACCACAAATAATGAATATATTCTTGTACATCTATGGATGAGCTGCTTTTTGTTTGTTGATCCAGGAGATGTAAGAGCTGACACGTGTGTACACCCCAGGGGCGTTCCTGTCCCCACAGCCGTACCCCCAGGACACGATTCCCGCCAATTTCCAAACTCCGTCTTTCTTACAGACTAAAGGTCCACCGCTGTCACCCTGAAGAAATTTTGATAACACAATTAGTTTAAATTCTCTGTGTGTATATAA
Organism: Saccostrea glomerata; assembly: GCA_003671525.1. Classification (NCBI taxonomy): domain Eukaryota; kingdom Metazoa; phylum Mollusca; class Bivalvia; order Ostreida; family Ostreidae; genus Saccostrea; species Saccostrea glomerata. The sequence continues at coordinate 247,339 of PRKT01000580.1, read as the reverse complement.
TGGAAAATAATTTCATTCTAACTAATAGTAAAAAGTTTTAATTTTCAGATATGCATTGATTATATTTAACTGAATAGTTACATAGTTGCATATTTGTAGCATACTGCCAAAGAAACAGATAAATGCAAAAAAAAAAAGATTTGATTTCTTCATTGATACTGTATTATAAATACGCAAAGACTTAACCATCAATAAGAAAGAATTACAATGAATAAAACTTGAATAAGCAGGTATCCTTTATTTTTATAAGCAAAGCAACCAAGTACGAATCAAAAGCTATGCAAGAAAAACTGTGGTACATCAAAAGCAAATTAAGAGGCACATAACCATTAAAGAACAAAAGAACATATATCACAAAAATAGCAAGAAGAACAAAACATATGAAGAAGCTTTTAATCCTAAAGGATGCAAACACCTGTCACATCAGTAAGTAAGAATTACAATAATTTAAACTTGAATAAATAGGCAAAGCAACCAAGAGCAAATCAAAAGCAATGCAAGAAAAAATTGTGGAACATCGAAAGCAATAAGCAGATAACCATGAAGGAACAAAAAATTAATTCTGACTATGAAAGCAAGAAAACAGAACATATAAACAAGCTTTCAACTGCGAAGGATGTCAAATAACACCTGTCACATCTAAAACAAGGCAGTGAAATTGCAATCCATAGAAAAGAAATTATATCACATGACCAGTTTCCAAGACAAACACATGATCCCACGAACCTGACAGGCATCTTTCCCGCCTGCCCTCAGACCTGCGCAGAGATTACTGGTGTGCACGTGATTTCTGCCCAAGAAATACTGACACTGGGAGTTTGTCATCGTCGGTACATCAACTTTTCTTAAGTACTGAGCGCCCGGGGCATTACCATGGTTATCTGAACGTAAAATGTTTCTTTACTTTATTAGTGATCTATCTGAACACCCCAGGACTCCAAATCTGAATTTTTTCCTTCTGTTGCAAGCAAAGAACTAGAAAGCTATAAAGCAATGACTGCTTTTAGGACCCAATATTTAAATCCTTGGCTTTTGTTGCAAGCAAAGAATAAGAATTAAAGCTATAAAGCATTGACAGTATCATCTTTCAGGGCTTTTATGAAAGCAAGCTACACAATAATGTTAACAGGATTTCATTCAACGCCTTTAAAAATAACCTTGTTTCCACATAGAGTGCAAGCAAAAATGTAAAAGCAAATAAGCCCAGAGGCATAAAAACTCTCGTGGATCATTTCCTCTGCATCTGGAATAATTGTCTTAACAAAGAAGCTCTACATAATTATAATACATTTAAATGCATGGAAGAACCCCCGCTTCAGATTTGTTCTAAAAGATATATATATATTTGTCCATTTAATCGCTCATGATTCTATTACAACAACTGGAAGCAGAAATATAACACACCAAATTGGATTTCGAATCTGCAAGGTAGAGATCAACTTGTTATTCTCTATGACTTTAGACAAAACCACTTCGCTCTGACGACCAGTTCTCGAACATGTCGAAAACGCCCTTGACATATGTAGATTATTATATTCTACTGAATTATTTTTAAGATATTGTGTTTCAACTCTGTATCCCACTGATTAGTCTCTTAGTCCAGCTCTTTCTCTTATGGTTACCTGACAAGCGTCTTTGCCACCTTGACGTAAACCTGCGCAGATGTTACTGTTGTGAACAGCAGAATTGCCGAGGAAATATCGGCAGTTAGAGTTAGTCATTGTTGGGACGTCCACTTTATGTAGATATCTGGTACCAGGAGCGCCGTTCTTATCTAAGAAGCAAGAAGTGTTACAGGCAAAACATGAAAACATTTTGATGTTTGACGTGGCTTAGCTACAGTGTACTGTTCTTGTCTAAGGAGCAAGAAGTGTTGAAGGCAAAACATGAAAACATGTTATTGTTTAACGTACATGTAGCTTAGATATCAATCTAATCTTTATAAATTATGCGTCTATAAGGTATAAGGAACAAAATTTTGTTAAAGGCATGGCATGCAAACATTTTATTGTTTCACATGGCTTATCTGTCATTCTACGTCTAAGGAGCAAGAGGTATTATACATGTTATAGTCAGAACATGAAAACATGCACATGTTTTAAAAGACATGTTTATTTCTTCTTATCAACTATTTTTCTGTAAAAAAAATATTATATCTATTTTCTGCATATCATAGTATTGGAGTCCTCTTTCTCCAAAGTAAGAAATCTAAAGAAAATAAAGAAGACTAAGTAAATTAATTCCATATTATTATATCTTAGCTTCAGGCATTCCTCTGTTTCTGAAATATACATGATTACATGCACCCAATAATTTTTTTTCTGAAATTCAATTTCTTATTAGGTTCATTTAACGTAATACAATTAAACCTTGTTCCTTCGAAATTGATAATGACAAATATGCAATAAGAACTTCAAAAATTCTTTGATATCAATTTATGAAATAACTAAATTTTACTGTGTTAATAGAAAAGTTATTACTTAGATTGTTTCACATTATTTTCAAATGTAAAAATTTTAAACTACTCACCAAAGTAGGTGGCACCCCACCCAGTAACAGTACACGTCATTTGTTCGAAATGATCATTAGATTCTGGCAGACAGGCAGCTCGGACATATTGGGTGGAGATATCTACTGGTTTGTCCAGTTTCATCAGGGCAATATCGTTAAGGTTTGTATGAGAATTGTAGCCAGAGTGGACAATCAAGTTGCGGACATGGTGGACTTGACTTGTATAAATATGGTGGCGATCGTGCAGACCTACACCGACAGTCCAGTGACGAACATTGTGGTAGCTATAAAGAGGAAACATAGTCACTCTCCCTGTCATGCTTAAACATTTTCTACAATCTTAGTGGCAAAACATTACACTGAACTTTGATTTACAATATTTTGCCAGTTTTGAACCTCATCTTATATACTAGCCAACAACTTTTATTTGGCTTGACGTATGTGCCTCCGTTTTGATTATTAAAAGTTTGTCAAAACAAAGGATTGGCTGAGCCAATTTAATATATTTGAAATCTACTAACTCTTCAAAGCAGTGAGCAGCAGTAGCGACCCACTGGGAGTCAATAAGAGTACCACCACACACATGACTTCCGCCGTACATCAGGGACACCTGTAAAACAGGAAACAACAAGTTCTGCATGTTCATGTGCACCAAAAAGAGAGAGAATTTTTTCTAAGTGTAAGTAAAAAATATTTTTTTTTCAATTACTACCAGCTTGTTCGCATGTCATAAATGTCGTCTGAAGCAAATAAATGTAAATTTTCTTTCAATTGCCAAACCTGCCATGGAAATTCACCATGTGATGCAGTAGTACCGCCAACAATTTTGGTATGGGTAGAACCTACTGATGAAGTTCCACACTGCCCTGTTAATAAAACACTATTATTAAAACGCTTCAGAATTTAAGCATTCTCATTTACCATCATAAAGTTTCAGTCAAAATGACACCTAAAATGACATGCAGTAATTTAGCCAAGATAAACTTAAATATTTCCTCTCCTTTAAGAGTGATGAAAAGAGCACCTTCAATTTTAAGAAATGACGTTTGAACTTCAATTTTCAAATTTTCTGTATGCATGTATTTACAAGTACAGTCCACTTAGTTCAAGAAAATTTATCTATTGATATTTTTGTTTAATTTATTTTTTTTTCATGACAAATTTGCTGCTTCAGAACAAGTCATATATATTATTTATATTTGTTCGCAATCATCTTTTATATTAACGTACATGTATTGAAAGGCAAAAACACGATTATACTGAGATGGAGTTAGTAATAATTGGTTGACACATGACAAAAATGACAATAACCTCTTTTCAAACGTTATAGCATACTTGATCGATTTTTATTTACCCACCGTTATTATGAGTGGAAACACTTCCGCTTCCGTGGTGTGGTGCGGCTGTGGTGGTGTGTGTAGTATGCGGAGTAACACAACATTTCTGTAGAAAACCACAGTAGTTGTAGCTATATCTGTCTCCCACGTGACAATCGTCATACAGGCTCACACAGCGGCCATGGTAGTGCGTGGTGCATGCTATAGGAACAAAAAACAATGTACATGAACATGTATATACCGGGAATTTTCTTCCTCTATATTATTTTTCTTACCTATTGAAATTGAAAAAAAGTTCCTGTAAGAAAATACATGATGAACAGGTCTGAAATAATAAGTAAACTGAAAGGTCACTGAATGGTAGAGCTCTGTACGTCATTCAGTAACCTTTCAGTAGAATTTCAGTTTACTGAATAGCAGTTAAACCCCCTTAGTAAAACAACTATATGTTTAGTCTGAGCATGAAATGTAGAAAGCATACCTTTAATTGTTGCTTGTTTATATATTACATGAAGCAATCAAGTACAATAGATTTATTTTTTAGAAAATTTATGATAAAGAAAAAAAATGTTCATGACTACTTAAAAACAAGAGGCCCAGGGGCCACATCGCTCACCTGAGCAATTGGCTAGGGAAAAAGCACATATCAGATCAGAACTGAAAGCTTACTGAGGTTGGGGGGGGGGGTGAATTTTAACCCCCAGGGTATCATGATTGGAAAAAACTACAATCAACACAACCTGAGGTTGATTCCCTATAAATATCACTAAGCATGGCTTTGAAGTACTTGAAAAGAAGATTTTAAAAGGTTTCCCTATATATTCCTATGTAAAACTGTGATCGGCCATTTTGCCCCACCCTACGCCCGGCGGTTATGATTTAAACAAACTTGAATCTAAACTACCTGTGGATGATTCCATATGTGTTTCATCTTTCCTGGCCCAGTGGTTCTTGAGTAGAAGATTTTTAAAGATTTTTACTTTATATTCCTATGTAAAACTTTGATCGGCCATTTTGGCCCCACCCTACCCCCAGGGGTCATGATTTGAACAAACGTAAATCTTTACTACCTGAGGATGACTCCACATGAGTTTCATCTTTCCTGGCCCAGTGGTTCTTGAGAAGAAGATTTTTTAAAAATGCCATTATTTTCCTCTAATTCATTATTATCTCCCCTTGGAAGAGGGCGTGGCCCTTCATTTGAACAAACTTGAATCCCCTTTACCCAAGGATACTTTGTAGCAAGTTTGGTTGAAATTGGCCCAGTGGTTCTTGAGAAGAAGATGAAAATGTGAAAAGTTTACAACAACAACGACGACGCCAACGACAACGACGGCAACGACAACGACGACAGACAACGGACAAATTTTGATCAGAAAAGCTCACTTGAGCCTTTGGCTCAGGTGAGCTAATAAGCTGATTCTTTGAGTACATGTAGTTGAACACAAAGACTACTTTAAAATGGGATAGGAATTTTTCAGTGTTTTTTCGCGGGTTGGCGGCTTACCAATGCCTTAAAAGATGATTAATTTTATGAAATAAAAATTTGAAACATGCGGGGACTATATGTAGGGAGATTTCCTTCGTTACCAATGGCATGTAATATTAGAGAAACATTGATTTGACTATAACAATGGCCTTAAAACTTGCAATATTTAAAAGATTTCTTAGTTCCTTTCAATGTTTCGAAGAATCACCTACTATAGTAATCATTTCCGAGTTATACTGTATCTTTTTGCAAGAAAATTCTTTAGTGCATTTGAGAATATATAATTATATATACATGTTACACTGTATAACCTTACTTGAAGCCGCTGTGTATTGAATTCCTATAAACAGGAGACAGGCGTTAAGGAACCACATTTTGATCCGCATGAAATGGAATGAAGTAAGGTACTAACGTGAGAATCAACAGCCTTGTGTCGTGAAGATAGCGGGATTATAAGTTCATGATATCGGTATTTCGACCTAAGAGCCATTTATATAGGAAGTAAGGGTATATTACAAAGTTCATGCTTATCTCCATGTTTGTTTGTTTTCATAATCACGGAATCTTAGTCCTTAAGGTGTGATTATTACGTTTCTTGTTTTGTAATTATATCACCTTTTGCTTGAATTACATTCAAGAAATCATTTGGTTCAAAATTCTATTTGGCCATAGACATTAACTTTTCTTACATTAATTGATTACATTAATTTTTAGAACCGTATTTTTAAATGAATGTTTTTGGGACAGAATGCTCTACCCTTTCCAAACTCGATTGCAAGCTCGACTTCTCAAATTGATGTGTAATGCAAAGCTGTCTCCCATCCAATGTCGCATTCTGACTTTTCTGAAATTAAAGGGACTCTTTCCCATCACCCGATACGGTTTTTATATTATAAATCGTCAGACCTCTCAATCAATCAAGAGTTCCTTCCCCCCCCCCCCCCCGCCTCTTTCAAATGATTATCATAATTATATTTAAAGTAAAAAGAAGTTTGGAAGCTTCTGATGGCTCTAGAAGTGCATTGTCTTGATTTATAATTACATGCAAAAATATTTATAGTTTGTCAGTACATGTATAAAGTGATAGATATAGTATTAACGAACAATGAAAGTGGTTTTCCTATGATTTTTTCTACTTTATTTGAATAATACTGTAATAAACTACTAAAATCCACTGCATTGCATAAAAGAAAATATTTCTTTTAAAAAATATTGACATTTTATCTTAATCATTTAAACTTTAATGTCCTTCCTGTTACTTTCATAAAAAAGAGCTGTTAAACTCTATTTCAAAATTTTCATCAAATAATCTTTTGTATATCGTTAAAAAATGAAAAAAAATATCTTTGAATGCCGAGATGTCTGACATTCATCTAATATATGAGCGTTTAAAAGCATGTCAAACTACCATATACCAAACAGAAGCAAAATTTAATCTACGGGTTTCTCTTCATGAAAAGCCTTATTGCAGAATGTTTATATGCTATAGTTGAAAAAAAAACATTCTTGTACAATATTTTTTTGATTAGAATAAACAATTACAGAAAATTATTTAAACATGTGCTCTGCCAAAGCAATTTAAACTAGGAAAATATACTGGTAACAGTAAGGACTCGGGTAACAGGAAGGACAAAACAGTAACAGGATGGACCAAACAGTGTAACAGGATGGACAATGAAATCTACATTTTAAATAGAAATTGATTTTTTTAACTTTATTGGTTAAGAAAAGAGAAAAAAAATGTAGAATAAAAACATAATTTTGTCAAATCTGGCAAATTCGAGATACAATAAAAGACAATTGTGTCCATCCTGTTACAAAATTTAATTGTAAAGTGCTATTAAAATATTTATCACTTCAATTTTTGTTTATTAAAGGTACTCTATGCTGTTGCAAAACTAAGAATTTTTCATAATTTTAAGAAAAACAAATGATAAAACTTAAATAGGTATATAAATACCAGGATAATTTGTCCCTCCTGTTACAATTTCTGTCCATTCTGTTACAAGAGTGCATGTTTAAGTTATAATGGCACTATTTGAAGCACAAACAAATTTCAATATGATTTACAAAGTTTTTTAACATGTGTTATTAAACTTATATTACTTAGAAAAATGAAAGTAATTGATTTTATTGTTAAAACTCAAGATATGAAGTCCAGTTTTCCTTACTGTTACCATATTAATGGTAAAAGGAATGACAGTAACAGGATGGACGTTTCTCATATAAATCACCAGTTAGTTAGTATAACGTACTCTTTTTACATCATTGAGACATTGAAACCATTTCGTTGTAACTTAGTTAATCTTATTGTTCTAGCAGAATAAACAATTTAAAGAGTACTTGCATAATATGAAGGTAACAGATAGGACGTATTTTAATTATACTCTACCAATAAGACAAACTTATCAACCTTTGTACCCTTTCTTTACTCACTTTCAAATCATGGCGCTCATAAACTTGAGACAACAGAAAATGATGATATAATGTGGATCATGAAAACAAATCCTAGGAAAGTGAGATAACTTTTATTTTGACATTTTCTTTTTGGTAACAGGCATGACATAAACTTGTAGGACATGTCACTTCCTGAATGTTAAATGCACAATACTAGTATTTAGTGGGCGGCATAAGTAAAACAATCATATTAAATTAATCTGTAAATGAATTCAATTAATATGAGGTGCAAAATTGGTACATATCTTCACAGGGTAATATTTTCCCCATCATTTAACTAAGCACCTTATAAAATTTTTGCTGAAGTGACATGGTTTTACTGTTAAATTTACTTGGAATGCATAGAATATTTTTTTTTAAACACCTGGGAGATGATCATAAAATAACTTATAAGCTGTATGACCATGTATATTAACCAACGGGAAAAAAAATTTCACTCTTAAGAATGTTTTTCCTATTATTCTGATCAAAAGACAAAAAAGTGGACTTATTTTGAAAATGACCCGTATATGATAATGATATATATCAATTTAACATATTCAATTAAGGATAATTATGATGTACATGTAATATGCCTAACAATTAAAAATAATTTAATTTTGCTTGTATTCTTGCCTCTCATTGGTTGATTTCCAAAAAGGAACGCATAACATTTTGTATAATCTGGTTTGGTATGGGGACACACCCCCTTGACAACCAGCATAGTCATCTGTATCCATCAATCCCCTCATTTCCAGTCCTTGGAATTCATGGAAAATTCCAGATTTAATGGATGTACCTTTAACTTCAAACAGTTACTCGATCTTACCTCATGTAAACAAGCATCATGGCTGCTAGATCTATGTATCAGTTTTTACCTCTCCTCGCTTCCCATCACTTCCGTTACTACGGTTGTATTATTCCGCGGTAAATTTGAACTCATAAAAACAACACAATTTTACATCCCCAGTTGAATAATTATTTTAAAATCAAATTATAAGGAATGACTCATTCCTTAAGTAATTGTAAAAAAGAAGCTTCATTCATACAAGGCCTTATTTTCAATTGCGTCCTCATTTGATATGGTTCAATTTAAAGACAAACAATACATGTACACTTACAAATATTTATAGTTTGCATTATATATTTATATTTTGTATGACATTTTTAAAAAGAAGATGCAAAAAACAATTTAATCTTAGTATTCATTGTTTCTGCTCTTGTACAATTCAGACAAACACAAACTTTCATCAACAAAAACAAACCATTTACAAAACAAATAAAACCCATAATTCAGTGTCCCATAAATCACAAAACGGAAGAATAATTTTTCTTCTCAAAGGAGGAGGGGGTCATATCTTTTGTCGGTGTTCTTCGACCAACAAATTCACAACCTCTTAAAATATGGATTGAGATGGCCTTAAAGGAAATTTTCAAGTTTCTATCATGAAATTTATTTCCCACAAACCTATAAATTCAAAGTCCCTAACAAAAGCATCCAAGAAAATACATATCTGCTGAACATAATACATTTGAACTCACAATGATAATCAAAAACTTATGATTTCACTTTCATTACTAGCTGGTATTCATCAATTTTTGTTTCATAAATATTTGACAATTGACAATGAACATGACATATGATCAACCAATACAGTGCATAAAATGCATGGTACATGTAGTAAATATTAATTATATGATTATATCAAACTTCCCATTAAAATATATGACTGCTTTTCAAAGTTGGAAGTATGTGCATCTCTAACATTCAGTACAAATTGAACATGTAATCCTGTTTAGCAAATGCCCTCACCCTCACAATCACATAACTACATGTATCTCCCCCACCTCTTTTGTATCATAATAACACATGCATGTTTAATTTACTTTATACATATATATTTTTGTCATATTCTTTCTATATTATTTAGTACTTATGCATTGCTCACATGGAATGTTACATTTACTGTTAATTAATGTGAGAGAAATTAATGCAAATTAAAACTGCACTCACATGACAGCTGATGGGAAGTAAAATAATTTCAATTAAAATTTCATTTCTACAGTAAGGCTATTCAGAAGGGCTATTATGACATCATTTGCAAATCATGTCATATACAATGTACTTATGCATAGCAAATCCTTTTGACATAATATCAAATGACTATACAAACTTTAGTGAATAACATAACTTAAATTTCCTATGTTTTTCCACTCAAAAAAAGCACAGATACCTGTATCTGACCACTGATATATGACATATATTTACTATAAATAACTTCATTCTGCCGTTATGCATGCATCATAATTTAATTTGAATTAGCTTGGCTCAGTGTTTACACAGAAGTAATGCCAATTAATGTGCAGAAAACTAATTTGAATTAAACTAAATAAATCCAATATAAGTTCTATGTGTAATCACAGTTCAAATTAAATTCACAGTAAATTACATTTAATTTGAATTAAACTTGGCTTTAATATATTATTTTGTCTCTGACATTGACTACATAATACATTAGGGTGTTTGATGGCACGTGTATAGATTCATCTCAGACTACATTATTTAGACTAACATGTGTCATGTAGTTATTCTCAAAGATGTTGTTTGATGATGCTATGATGTAGATGCGGGCTTTTTTACGACTTTGGCCTCTAACATTTTCTCTCTCTCTTGTTCACGCTCCTTCTGATGAACTTTTTGTAGATCCTCCTTCTGTTTTTGCTGCTGGATCTTCACAGCTCGCCTCTATTGATTTATAAAAAAAAAAAATCATATTTCAAGAATGATAACAAATTTAAATTGAAAACATGATTATCTTCAAAACATTAAATCATTGTAAGATAGGAATTAAGATCATATTAAAATTTATTTTTCAAATGACATGTACAGTGTACCACACTAGATGCCAAATAAACCTCCTAAAATATTATAAGGAATCTAGTTCAAGCTTTAAGCCAAAATTTAACCTGATTTATAGCAAAGACTTTTCACACAGTCATGTGATGTGATATCCGTTTTTTCCAATTGTATGCTTTATTTAGCATTCACAAATTAACATACATAGACAAGCAACTTACCCTAAGTATTAATTTAAGATCATCAAGTTATCTTAAATTAGAAATATTTTAGGTTTTTCCCTTAAATTACCTTTAGCTTGGCAGCTTTCTCAGACAAAGCATTCATCTCTTTCTTGAGGTTGAGCAGCTTTGTGTGGTATTTCTTTGCTTGGGCCATCTACAAATAATATTCATAAAAAATATAACAAATCAATTGCATTCAATTAAGTTATTAATAGTAATTTTTTTTATGAAATTGGAATTTGCATATATATGTAAAGGTATAAATCCAACATCATATGCCACATACATGTACTATGAATTTACCTTTTTTTTTTAAGTGCAAATAGAATTTGTTGAACTTTAAAAGCTAGGTTACATGATGAAATATTTGGTAAATTTAAATAGTCTGGAATTACACAGTTGAGTAAAGGTATCTCAACTCAAATATCAAGCTGGATAATGCAAAATAAGTTGAAGTCTCAAAAACATCTTTATGCATATATTTAGCCTCAATCTCAAAAACATCAAATTTTTTTTTTATCAGTTGCAGTAAGTAAAGTTTTAGACAAAGAGGTTTCAACCCTGTGTATACATGTAACATGAAATTCAACAACTGTCACACTGCGTTTTTTCACAAACAGTACTTGGCAGAATAACATTTAAAAGATTCCAAGTTCCTTTGTGATAAAAAAAAAGGTTAGTACCGTTTTAGTGATTTCCTCCATGTCTTGACAATCTGTAAACTTGGCATTCTCCTGCTGTACTGACTCTACCATGAACTGTTGATTTTGTCTGAGTAAAGGACAGACAACATCAAAAATGTTAAACAGTTGGTAGGAAAACTGATTTTCATCTATTCTTTTGCCATGTTCATTTAATTTAATGCAATAAGGATTATTTTAACCCCACGTTATTCTCGCCCATTCACTTTTGCAAATAAGTTTGGCCGGTTTTAAATTCACCCTGTCACAGTTCTGTTTATTAAAGATATTATACTATGTATACTGTGGTCTTTGAATTCATCCCATCTTTAATTTGCCCACTTGTGTCTAGGGTGAAAGGGGCGAATGTAAAATGGACTCTGAGGTGAAAATTTGTCTGTATACAGTATTTACAAATGTATCAGGAGGATCAGGAGGAGTGAATCTTTCAATCAAATAACTAAAGATTTAAAACATTGATACCATAATGTATTTTTATAATTATGACTTTAACAAATATTGTATTGGGTATATATAACAAAGTTTGATTGTGTTAATAATGGTGAAAATGTTTGGGTAAACTTAGATTCATTGATCAATGAGTGAGAGTGAGGACCCCTGCATCACTAGTCAGGTGCTCTATCAAATGAGCTACCCAGACTGATTTCCACAGCCCAAATCATTACATCCCTCCTTCCTTAAATTGTATTGAAATCACAAATGAATTTCTTATTTGCCCCTGGCAGTACTGTTCAACCTGAAAGTTCAGGCTATGGTCGGTCAATGACAGACACTTTGACAAGTGCCACAATACTATGTAAAACAGAAAATGTTTGACTGAACAGGGAGTTGATATAGGGCCACCTGGGTAAAAATCTCCAAATTTGGAGGCCAGCAACGGAAAAACCTGGGTTGGGATCCTTGAAATAAATCTTTTAGAAGGAACAAATATGACGGTCAGACGAGTTTGATTGCCAGTGGTCAAAAAGCACAGCTGACAGCACACTTGACTGGGTAGTCAGGGTGCTCGGGTTAAAATCACAAGCTAGTTTACTGTATTTTTCACTTTTCCTTTTACATTTGGTGTCTTAAAAGTGAAGCATAAAAAATCTGCTAGGGAAGAGCCTGGTTTGTGTCTTCTTTCAATTTAAAGCAGACACTCCCAGATAATAGAAGGATTTTACCCTTACGGACTTTCAGTAGGCGTGACTTTCTCGGCGCTACGTAATGGCGAATACTAGTAGATTCTCATTGGTTATGAAATTAATAACATCAGGAACTGAAAATTGTTGTTGATAACGATGTGACGACTTATGCCCCACCTCAGTGCCGTGAGAGAACTTTTAATTGGCTATTTAAATTACGAGTTGACATTTGGCCACATTTCTATCATATGTATATTTCAACAGTGAAGGGAAGCTGTGTAAATTTCAGAAGCTAATTAGGTAACGTCGAGAATGTCATGCCTTACTGAAAGTCCAAACTAAGAGTGTAATGCTCCTAATAAAAGCCAAGACCATGTAATGAAATCTAAAAAAAAAATTTTTTTTAACTATTTAACTTACAGAAGGTCATCAAGTGAGCTCTTGGATTTCTGTAAGGGAGGCAGACAAATCTCCAGTAATCCTAATGATAACTTCTCTACCACTGTTGGATCCACACTGGTAATTCCATCATCCTCTGGATCCACTCCTGAGTTTTCATTTACTTCTGGATCCACCTCTTTCTCCACATTTTCAGAGGTTTTGGAATCTGTTGCTTGATTTTCACTTTCTTTAGGATCAATGCTTTCTTGTTTTGTATTTTCTATTAACAGAGAAGTTATGTATTAATTTTTTTGAGCAATATTGATATAAATTTGTGATTTTAAAAAAAGTCAATGAAAATGGTTTACAATGTTAAATTTTAATTTTTTACAGTTGTGCATTCTTGACAATGTTGTCATCTTTCAGCATGATATCCGTTGAAATTGATAGACAATGACATTTAGGGAATCAATCTGGCTAGAAAGCTTTGAGAATTTGAAATTTTAAAATGTGAATGCAGGTCTTTACAGAAATTCCATGAAGCATTTGTGGGACATGGAGACTGTGACAAATACTTGCTACCTCCAATGGGCAGTATATTTCACTATATTATACAGAATATAACTATAACATTAACATAATTAATTGAACTCTGACAAGTTGTTGTTTGTATATCAAGAATCTATCACTCATACGGAGAAGCCACAATTAACTCTCCAGTAAAGAGCTGCAAATTTTGTCCTATTCTTAACACTTTACTTATTGCCACTGAATGAGAGGGATCTTTTTTAGTACCAGCAGCTACTGCGACAAGGGACCATGGTTTATACTGTCTCATCCAAAGGACCAGTCTCCACGTCCCAAAAGGGATTCGAATCTACACTCTCAGAATCTAGAGCAGATGCTCTAACCACTGCCCCACGAGGAGGGGGGGGGGGGGGGGGGCAGCTTTAAGTGATAAGCAGGATATTTATCACCATATAACTGTCTACTTATCTTTGATTAGAATCGTTACCTGTTTCACTTGTCTCAGCAGAATCAGTATTTTCTCTCTCTGATGCCTCCGACATCTTTGCCTTCTTTGGACAAAGTCACTTATCTATTCTGCAGAATTCTGTGACAAATAAAAATTCTAGTTTTTCACTTTTGTGATCATCTGTGTTTGCAATGTCAAAATGCCATTCACCTAAAAAGTATGAGGCGTAAACATCAATACTCTGATTGAGTGTATGTCTGTGTTTATTATCCTTTTCTACAGTTTTATGACATTTACTAAATCAGTAAATGTTAAGATATTGAAAAAATATTTCATACAAACCATAATATTTTCTGTATACACCCCTTATGAGGAACACCTCTAGACTCGTCTTTAAAAGAGAAGATAATGTTAGAGGAAAACCGAATAAATTAATCAAGACTCTTGAGCCCGATTAAAAAAAACTCGGGTTCGGGGTTCTGTGAAAAAAAAGAAAAGAAAAATGGAGACCTCGCTTATTTCAACAGAGCTTTGGAGAAATGGCCCACAACCAGGTTCATACTACAATTTCCCTGGCCGTTTGGACACAAAACCAGCTGCACAGATAGGGGCATCTAAAAGAACATTGTATGTATTCTGTCATTCTGTAGTCCTACAGTTTTTTTTAATGTTTAAGACCAATATCCATAATTTGCTGATTCATTTGAGCCCGTTCGTTAATCGTTTTAAATGTATATCAGATTTATATAAAACAATTCAATATGTTTATTTTATTCACGTGATATTCCTCATGATTATCGTTTTTCTGAAATAATTTTTAAATAAGTAATTTTTAATCAGTTCAAAAACAAGCTAGACAGAGGAATTTCGGAATGTTTATATACCAATGGGTATTCTCCAAGAAACGGGGGGCTTCTGGAATTTCCAGTTACCGACCACTGTACTCTGTGTTACATGTATATGGACTTGTGTTGAATTTGCACAATTATCAGTTTAAAAAGAATTATATGTCCAAAAGGCAGTGGAATTTAGGAGATAAAGTCTTCAGAGAATAGTTAGATAGAATGTTCTATCATTAAAATGATAAATGTCTTACGCAGTACGGACCCGGTTTGTGTACCGAGACACAGTTAGATTATACTAACAAGCGAATAGCATGTTTTATCATCAAATAGAAACAGTATGACTCGTATTTGTTTTGTTTTAGTTTATGAATTAACTTTTGGTAAATGATTCAAACCTTAATTAAAGGATGTAACTTTTTCATTCATTTTACATTTTCTTAAAAAAAAAACAAAAAACATCCTGATATGAAAAGTACAACACACTCGTTTGACAATTGGTGGCATCTCGGTATCGGTGAAATATTTTTGAGAGGAATGTTTACCAACAAACAATATTAAGATCAAAGGTATCTTGAGCATTATACATGTACATGTAGTTAACAATGAAACAACAAATGCCAGTTTTACTTACCAGTACAATTGGACATGGGTATTTCAAACACAGATATTTCAAATACCATGGATATATCGAAGTGATCTTGTTGTCCCAATAACATATTCTTGAATTATTTTACCCTGGATATCTTGAATCCTTGAATATTTCTGAAGTTTTTTCTCAGTCCCTTTGAAATCAAAGTTCAACTGTACTTACTGATGCTTGACTTGTAAAGCCTTTTGGGGCATAACAATAATCCATTAAGATTTTCCAGCCATCATGTAAATGATGATTTTTCAAATATTTTTGATTTCAGAGCTCCAACAGTAACTGGTACCTCCGTCCTTGGACTGTGTTTTGATGGCGGCGTTATAATCGCCGCTGATATGCTGGGATCGTATGGTTCCATGGCTCGCTATAGAAATCTCTCTCGTGTATTGAAAGTTAATGATACCACAGCTCTTGGTATAAGTGGGGATTATGCTGATTTTCAGTTCATGAAATCCATTATTGAACAAAGAGTGTAAGTATGGAAGTTATGAAATCAATAAAGAAAAGAATTGTTTTAATTTTTCCAAAAGAATTATTTATTCCATGTAGATACAATGTATACTTTAGATCTCAGAGGGAAAAAAATCAACATATTGAAATTTATGTTATATGCATTTAATCTGTGTTTGGACAGTTTTTGTTTGATAAATGAATTCACATGCATGAATTTATTTCTCTTTAAAAGAGTTGTAAGAGTTAGATCAAGTTGAACAATATGCTGAATATGGCTAGATTAAATTAATATTCATTGCCAGAATTTCTATTTTCCCTTTTTCTAGATTGAATATTTTAATAAGTGAGAAAAAAATCAAAAGTTTAATTTTAAAAAATGAGAAATGCTCTCAATCATCAGCATTAAAACGTTTCATGTCTATAAAACCAATATTTTGAGAGTATGGTGAAATTACTACATGACAATATCTGTTTTACAGTATAGATGAGGAGTGTTTAAATGACGGATTCCAGTACACACCTAAAAGTCTTTTCTCCTGGATGACCCGAGTTCTTTACAACAGGAGGTCTAACTTTAACCCTCTGTGGAACACATTTGTTGTGGGTGGATTACAAGATGGAGAACCGTAAGTTTGGATGGAGGGGAGGGGATTGGCAGGGGTGGTGAACAAGACATAGGACTGCAAGTTTGTGAGGAGGAAGAGATTGGAAGGTTGAAAGGAGGGGGAAGAAAAATGTTGGGTATTTTATAACCATAAGTTTTAGGGGAGGGAGTGTGGATTGCAAGATTGTGAACTTTAAGTTTGGGAGGGGGATGAATGGGTAAGATATGTAAATGAGTGGTTAAACAAAACATAGGACTCTAAGTTTGGGTGGAAAGGAGGGGGGAGAGAAGTGGTTGGAGATTACAACCGTAAGTTTGCATGGCAAGGATGGGAAGGGAAGCAATGGTTGGGGGGATACAAGATGGAGAACTTTAAGATTTCATTGTAAGGAGGGGGAAGGAAGGGGAGGGATGGGAGGGGATATGGATTATATATATGCATTCAGAATTATTTAACTTTCTGTGGAACATTTTCTTATAAATTATTCTATAGCATTAATTGTTATGCATGGTTAAGTTGCATTATATTAATACTTATGTATAAGTAAATATGATAACTGTGTGGTAGCTAAAATTTGCATGCAGTTTTAATTTTCAATGCTTTCTTTTTATACGCCCGTCTTAAGACGGGACGTATTATGTTATAGGCTTCGTGTCCGTCCGTCTGTCCGTCCGTCCGTCCGTCTGTCCGTCTGTCTGTTAGCTTTTTCGTTTCCGGCTCATAACTTTAATACTACTAGGCCTAGGATTATCAAACTTTGTCATCTGATGCATCTTGGGTAGAAGGTGTGTCGCGCACAAAAAGTAGGTCGCTCTGACCTTTAATTAAGAAGTTATAGCCAAATATGGAAAAATCCTTTCCGGCCCATAACTAGAAAACCATGAGACCTACAATCATCAAACTTTGCCAGTTTATGCATCTTAGGTAGAAGGTGTGTCACGACCTATTTCAAGGTCACTGTGACCTTTAATTTAAGTGATTTTTAAAAAAAAAAATGTGTCTTTTTACTATTCATTTACACATCCCAAATAATGTAAGAGTCTTGCACTGTTCTTATTAAAAAAGTGTTAAATCAAGGAAATACTTATTTTTTCTAAGCATATACTTGACAGCAATCTATAACAAATATAATGTATGTCAGAGAAATCCTGCCTCTCCCATGAGTGTAATTATCAAGCACTGGTCAAGAAGAATTTTGATAACAGAAAATTGCATGTCAAATTAGAGAGAAATTAATGGGTTTTGAGTGCGAGGAGCCAATTAACAGAGCATTGCTGTTATCTATATCCCTTGAGTATTGGGCAAATGGGTAAGCCTGTTTGATTAAAAATAGCTTTTGTTGACTAGCTTACGTTTTAAAATGAATTTGATGAAAAGTAATTAAAACTAATTTGATTTGCATAATAGACAAATCTGATATTATGTAATATTATGAATTTAAAAACTAATTTTATGGGGTGGGATGGAATCAGCATGTCCTTATGAATTACATATTAAAACCTGTTGGACATTAAATCTCAACCAAAAAAAAACACTTTGAGCATTTTATATGTTTTTAAAAAAAAATTTTAGTAGATAGTGCAGACCCATTCATCTCTTGGTAGTAAAGAGTAGACAAGCATTCAGTTAAAGATTAATTAATGAGTTCAATGTTAGAAGGCTAGCTGTCTCAGTCGCTCTGATTAAGCTGTACCCTTTGGGGATTAGACAGAGGAACTGTTGGTCATTTGAAGGCCAGCCTTTTCTTTTCCAAAATTAATTTGGTATAGATTAAGTTGTTAAGACTAATTTGATGATGGGCATTTGACAAGGTCTAACACAACCAGCACAGAAATCTATCGGTGATGTAATATTTATTATAATTGATGCCTACATCACAGGGGATGGATAAATATTTTAAGGAATGGAAAAATCATCAAAATCTTAGAATCAAGGTTGATGTGATTTTCTTGCACCTAAACTGTTCAAGAAAATTGTTGTAATTTTTTGACGGGCGTATCATGCTGTGGCGCGGCACTTTATTGTATTTCTGTAAAGTTAAAAATCATGTATGACTTTCAATATAATTGCAGTCAAATTTTGCATTCCTTTGTTTTCTTATTTCTCATGTAGGTTCCTAGGTTATATAGATAAGATTGGAATAGCCTTCAATGATCCAACAATTGCCTGTGGATTTGGAGCATACCTTGCAGTGGTAAGTTGTCCTGAAAATAACCTAAATTTTTCAAAATAATTGTGCAGGGATGTAGGATCGAGGGTGGGGAGAAGGGGTGGGGGGATGGACATTTCCCCTTTTTAGCTCACCTGAGCCGAAGGCTCAAGTGAGCTTTTCTGATCAAAATTTGTCCGTTGTCTGTCGTCGTTGTAGTCGTTGTCGTTGTTGTCGTTGTTGTTGTCGTCGTAAACTTTTCACATTTTCGACTTCTTCTCAAGAACCGCTGGGCCAATTTCAATCAAACTTGGCACAAAGTATCCTTGGGTGAAGGGGATTCAAGTTTGTTCAAATAAAGGGCTACGTCCTTTTCCAAGGGGAGATAATTATGAATTAGAGAAAAATTAATGGCATTTTTAAAAAATCTTCTTCTTAAGAACCACTGGGCCAGGAAAGATGGAACTCATGTGGAATCATCCTCAGTTAGTGTAGATTCAAGTTTGTTCAAATAATGATCCCTAAGGCTAGGGTGGGGCCAAAATGGCCGACCCAAGTTTTACATAGGAATATATAGGAAAAATCTTTAAAAATCTTCTTCTCCAGAACCACTGGGCCAGGAAAGCTGAAACTCATGTGGAATCATCCTCAGGTAGTGTAGATTCAAGTTTGTTCAAATCATGACCCCTGGGGCTAGGGTGGGGTCAAAATGGCCGAACAAAGTTTTACATAGGAATATATAGGAAAAATATTTAAAAATTTTCTTCTCCAGAACCACTGGGCCAGGAAAGATGAAACTCATGTGGAATCATCCTCAGGTAGTGTAGATTCAAATTTGTTCAAATCATGACCCTCGGGGCTAGGGTGGGGCCAAAATGGCCGACCGAAGTTTAACATAGGAATATAGGAAAAATATTTAAAAATCTTCTTCTCCAGAACCACTAGGCCAGGAAAGATGAAACTCATGTGGAATCATCCTCAGGTAGTGTAGATTCAAGTTTGTTCAAATCATGACCCCCGGGGCTTGCGTGGGGCCAAAATCGCCGACCCAAGTTTTACATAGGGATATATAGGGAAACCCTTAAAAATTTTCTTTTCAAGCACTTCAAAGCTATGATTAGTGATATTTATATGGAATCATCCTCAGGTAGTGTAGATTCTAGTTTGTTCAAATGATGATTGCCTGGGGGGGAGGGGGTGGTTTTAAATTCAAGCCCGGTGTGCTCAGGTGAGTGCTGTGGCCCCTGGGCCTCTTGTTTTCTTTGCTTTTCAAGTTTTTTTTCAGGTGAGTTGAAAACATTTTCATATGGTTGGCGCCCCACTCTTAAAAAAGATGCTATGTCACTGTTGTACACGTGTTATCACTTTGCAAAAAGATCTATATGTATTTTATATTTCCTTTTTTAAAGTACATTAATGATTCAAGGTCATTTTTTACTGGAAACAAATCACACACTTTCAAATCTTTTGAGGTTAAGAGATTTTTGGCTAGTATGTCAGTTTGAACAAAGATTTCACAGAGAAATATTCTTGAATATTGAAGTTAAGTTATTCTTTTGAAAAACTTTTCTGCACAAAAAATGCATTTAAACAAAAGACATGATTTGAGCAATTTATTAAAGGTTGGCTTGAAATTTTTATCATAACATCAAAATAAGTTTAGAACAATGACAGCTCTTGATTAAAACAGATCTTACACGGTATTCTTAACTATTCTAGTAAATCTTCTCTTTAAAGGGGAATAACTCTTATTTCACCCTCAAAGATGTAAAAGAAACTATTAAAAAAAACATCATATTATTGTGATTTGAATAAAAACATCAGCTTTTAAAGAATTTAAAGGCTTGTTTCTTGCAAGAAAAAAAAAAAATTTTGATATTGAAAAAAACTTTCAGATATTTAGACCTAAATTGTCAATGTAAATATTTTTATCAGATGTTCCATACCATGGATAATAAACTGTTTTTGATCCTGATTTTCTTATGAAGTTGAAGTCTTATTTTTTGGTTAAGATATTTGAAAACCTTCAGATATCTTTCAAGATTTCTTCTTTCATGTCAGTACTGTTAAGTTAAGAATATTAACAACAAATATGACAGTTAAGGTCAGACGAGACGTTCCTCAAAATCGGTTTTGTATATCTTCGTAATATATGAAAAATATTGAAAATTTTAATAACATTCTGATGTCTAAACCATTTTCTAAACGTTTTTAAAAAGTCCAAACTCTTAAAAATTTGAAATTGGAAAATTATTTTTCTTCCCCAATGGATTATATATAGCCACTAACCAAAGAGTTAGGGGTCTTACATAATTTATATTTTTTAAATATTACAATATTTATATTTCTATTTAAAATACTGTTTTCTATTTTATTCATTGTAGAACTTATATTAATACAAATTTCCTTATAGTTTTCAAGTTAAGCAGATGGCTTGTAAATACTACATCTAGTACATTGTTATCTAGTCTTTGAAGTC
>PRKT01000580.1:204781-225782 GCA_003671525.1 Saccostrea glomerata | reverse complement strand
TTTTATCATTTTCTGTCGATTTGGAGAAAAATCTAGTCCCAGTTCAGATTAAGAGGCATGATGTCTTAGCTCTAGTTGATACAGGAGCAAGTTTTAGTTGTGTATCTAGAAACCTTTTAGAGAAGATTTATGGAGTTACTAGAATTTCTTTGGCTAATAGTAGCATTAAACATGGGATAGGTGTTTGTGGTGAAGTTCATAATGTGCTAGGAACAACAGAGTTAACAATTACAATCAGTGGTCACCAGGTTTCTCACACTTTTCATGTTTTTGAGCGTTTGCATCATGCAATTATCTTAGGCATAGATTTCTTAGAAGACAACAATGCTTGTCTAGATTTAGATAACAAAACAATGACCCTGCATAAAGGTATAATAGAAACTGAAATTGTTCAAAACCAAACTACTGAAGACAATCAATCAATAGGTAGGGCTAAGGCAACACAAGACACACACATTGCTGCATTCTCAGAACAACAGATAAAAGTCAAAATACCGAAGATTTCTCATCACAAAAACATTCTACTTAAACCTGCAAAATCACTGGTCAACAAACAACTGCTTGGGGCAAGATGTCTTTCAGCCATTCAGAGTTCACATGCATATTTCAGAGTCCTCAATCCAACAAACGCAAAAATATTCGTACCAAAAAACACAACTATTGCATTTGCATACTCAATCACAGACGAAATTCATGCTATTACATCACATGAAGAAACTAAACCACATTCACTCTTGGAGCCGTCAACGCAAACACAGGCACCATCAGCTTACAGAAAAATTGCCAAGGAAATGGACATTGATATTTCAAATTGTGACTTAAGTGAAAACCAGAGGAACAAGCTATTAGAATTTCTAGGACAAAATCAAGACATTTTTGCCAACGATATGTCAGAATTGGGAAAGACAGACATGTATCAACATGAAATCATCACTCATCCAAACACCAAACCAATAGCATCAGCACCTTATCGCCAAGCACCACAAATTAGAAGAGAAATTGAAAAGCACACTAAAAAACTTCTGAGATACGACATCATTGAAGAGTCTACATCTCCATGGCACAGCCCAGTTGTGATGGTGAAGAAGAAAAATGGGCAATATAGAATGGCAATAGATTACAGGAAGCTAAACAAGTGCACCGAATCCATGTCCTTTCCCCTTCCTCGATTCGAAGATGTAGTAGACACTTTAGGAGAGGCAAGTGCCCAAATCTTTTCAGTAATCGATTTAGCCAGTGGATTCTACCAAATTCCCTTAGCAGAGTGCTCAAAACCAAAGTCAGCCTTTATCACACATCAAGGTGTATACCAATTCAAAAGACTGCCATTTGGCTTGATGAACAGCTCAATTTCTTTCCAGGCACTTATGACAAAAGTTCTTCAGAATCTTCTATGGAGCACAGCTTTGGTTTACATAGATGATGTCATCATTTTCTCAAAGTCATTTCCGCAACATCTCGAAGACTTAAATGTCGTATTCACTCGACTCCGACAAGCCAAACTCTCTCTACAGCCATCCAAATGCAACTTCTCATGTAAACGGGTAACATATCTAGGCCACATCATTTCCAAGGATGGTATCCAAGTTGATCCAGAAAAAACTAAAGCCATTGACTCCTTCCCTACCCCAAAATCATCAAAACAAGTTAAGTCTTTCTTAGGAGTATGCAACTACTATAGGAAGTTCATAGAAGGTTATGCCAAAATTGCCTCCCCACTAACACGACTCCTGTCCAAGGATATAAAGTTCTCCTGGGGACCAGAGCAGGAAACTGCCTTCATAACTCTAAAGCAGAGACTAACATCAGCACCAATTCTGAGGTATCCCAACTTCAAGAAACCCTTCATCATCTCCACAGATGCATCAGATTACGCCATTGGGTTTGTTTTGGGTCAAAAGGATGACAGCGGACGAGAACATGCTATAGCCTATGGAGGAAGACAATTGCATAAGGAAGAAAAGAAATGGCACATCACAGAAAAAGAGGGTCTCAGTCTTGTTGAAGCCATCAAACAATTCAAGCCTTACATTGCAAACTCCAAATTCCTTGTCTATACAGACAACATTGCTTTGAAATGGTTGGACAACATTAAAAACATGAGTGGAAGATTAGGAAGATGGTCACTTTTACTTCAAGGTTTCAATTTTGAAATTATTCATAAGTCCGGGAAAACAAATCAAAATGCAGATGGGTTGTCCAGAAGAGATTATGACATCACTTATCAAAATACAGCATCACTATCAGAGAATGATGGGTTATACAGCCTTAATCCTATGACAGTAGATGATCAAAACAAGCTGCTCGGAGTAACCTTTACATACAAATATGAAAATGAAAGGCTTTGCAGCATACAACCAGTGGCACCAGTTGATTGCAATCAGGCCCCTCCGGCAGAAGTATGTATCAATCCTGAACTAAAAGGTTTACAGCAAAACTGTCCAGATTTTGAGGATATCTACCTGTATAAATCTACAAAGCAAGCACCTGAAGATGCTGGATCAGCAAGACGAGTGGTAGCAGAAAGTTATTTATTTGAATTGGTGGATGGCATACTCTATCATTTGTACCAAGACCGAAACCGTGGTGTACCAAGGCATCAAAGAATAATCAAGCAACTTGCTGTACCCCGCTGTTTAAGAGATGACCTACTTAAGTCATACCATGATTCCTTAGCTGGAGGTGGTCATCAAGGCTATGAAAGAACCTTTGAAGCTCTGCGTCTCAAATACTACTGGCCAAGAATGTATACTGATGTAGTAGAATACACTACGACTTGTGAAAGATGCCAGAGGTCTAAAAGAGATACCCATGCCAGACCAGCACCACTCCAGCCTATGCCAATAGAAGATGTCTTTAGCCGCATTCACATAGACATCCTAGGGCCTATCCAAAAATCATCCTCTTCAAAACAAAAGTACAATTATATTCTTTTGGTAGTAGACAGTTTCTCCAAATGGTGTGAAGCTTTCCCAATGTATACAGAAACCAGTAATGAAATTGCCAGCATTCTGTTCAGAGAAATCTTCACAAGATATGGAGCACCACGTACAATAGTGACAGACCGTGGACAAGCATTTCTATCAAAACTTATTGCTGCTCTGTGTGAACTTTTCCAAATTACTAAAAAGAACACTACGTCGTATCACCCCCAGACCAATGCAGCCTGTGAAAGAATGAATAGCTTCATCCTGCAATCACTGAGAGCATACACTGATGGCAATTATGAAAACTGGCATGAAATCCTTCCTTCCATCATGATGGCATACAGAATGACACCTGCAACACAATCTACAGGACATTCTCCATACTATCTTCTGTTTGGCAGAGAAATGAGATTGCCCATAGACACAGCATTGATTCCTAAAGAAAACATGTCTAGAGACCATCAAAATCATGTCAACAAGATCATAGAAAATCTCAAGGTAGCAAAGAGAATTGCAACTGAAAATATCCAAAGACATCAGGAAAAGTACAAAACACAGCACGACAAGAAAGCTCAAACGCCAAAATATCAGCCAGGAGACAAAGTCATGCTCTACATGCCGAAAGTTCCACCTGGAATCCCACCTAAACTGTACTGTCGTTGGTTTGGACCATACTACATTCTCAGAAAAGGGCCAAACCATACTTACAAGCTTGCAAAATGTTTAGATGATAAACCAATTAAAAACCTTGTAAATGCAGCACGATTAAAAGCTTACAAAGATCCAGAGGACCGTCCAAATTATGGTACAGACTCAAATGATTCTGAATCAGATGAAGACTCTGATGATTCCTCCACTGATGACCAACAGCCAAACCATCCAACACCACCTGTCCAGATACAAGTTCAACCAGGTGTGCTCCCAGGACAAACTCGCCATGACAGACAGTTGCAGAAAAACACTAAAACCCCAGAGCAGCCTCCTGCACCAGACAAAACCATTAAGAATATTTTAGAAGCCAAGCGACAAAATGGCATTACCTGGTACAAAGTAAATTACCATAACAAAAAGGGTGCACAGTGGCGAAAATCTGAATATGTCCCATCAAACCTAAGAAACACATTCCATATGGAGAAAACAATGTCAGGAAAGAAGAAAAAGAAACAAAATCAACTAAAATATTTCAGACCAAACACAGCAAAATCTCTTCCTGATCAACAAGCAGGTCAACAATCCACAACCAACCAAGAACAGTCTTCTAGTAATCTGTCCTCATGTCAACATTGTGCTTGCAGTACAAGAACTAACAACATTAATGCCATGACCAACTCTACTCAATATAATAATAAAAAACAACAAACTGATGGTATACCAAGACAACCCCACAATGTGGAAATATGTCGATTTTGCCCTCCTGAAAAGAAAAATGCTATGCATAACGGGCATGTTAATGCAGATGGTTATGATTTCGAACAAGTTGACAAAATTCTAGGTGCAAGAATATTAGAGGAAGAAGTGGAAATTCTCTGCGGTAACAGAAATGGAGACAAACACTGGGTTCATATTCATGACACAGGACCAGGAATATCCCGTCTTATCCTTTTGGAAAATGAAAGAAACTTAGATAATTTGTTAGAAGAACTGGATAATGGAAGTCTCAACAGAAACAACTTTGTTTACCAAAATGTATCACACATCTCTGAAATTCGTAAAAATGTGAATGGACGATGGATGTTTAGGGTGAACTTCAGAAACAATAGGCCAGCCATTTGGAGCAGAATGGAACAAGGCATCCCATTGATGAGAATATCCCAATTTCTAAATTACATTTCACAACAACGAAATCATGTTTTAAAAGTGTGTGAGGATAATTATCAAGCATAAACCAAGGTTTTACAAAACAGTCACAATCAGTTCACACTCTGAAATGCAGTCTTCTACACCAAAAACATTCTACTACATATGCAATCTCTCTTATACCAAATTAATTTTTTTTTCTTGCATTTTACTTGTACTTAATTTATTAAGTTATTATTTGGTTCAAGATTTGGTTTCGACACTTCACTAGAGAGGAATAATGGCTGTTCCTTAGTGCTAGTTTTGGAGTACAAGGGCCCTGTCTCCAAACAACATTCTTAATTTAGCTCTTATTGCTCTCCAGTTTTCAAAATCTTAATAATAACAGTTTGTGCTTATTTTATAATTTATACAGTTTATTACTATTATTCATTCATTCTTGTAGTTGCAGGAGCATTTCAATAGTTAATTATAGTGCATATAATGTACTGGTTTTAGGTTTATTGTCATCTTTATCGGTGAATTTTGCTACCTAATACTATATAATTCCAGTTCAATGCATTAACTACATAGGTTCTTTAGGCAAGATGAATGTATAGCGCTTTAAAATGTTTAAGAATATTTTAGGCTCAGTTGTGTTTGATGTATGTCGTGTACTTGTGAATTATGTGCTAGCTGGACTTGTTCCTTAAATTGCTGGTGAACAGTACAATACATCAGTACTTCTGTTGTCTTACCTTTTTCTTTATCATTTAGTTACATGTGTAGGAAGAGTATATGGTGTCATTTGCATAGTTATTGCTGTTGTGTACTTTTTGGATTGTGATTGTACTCGTTAACCATTAATTGTATCATTAGATTCCATCCCAGATAGAGCAAAATCATCACCATTTCAATCATGTACCCATTAAAAGAACTTTCCAGATTCCTAACTGACCGTTACTTGATGACGACCAAGGAACCAACATTCTTTCATTCCAGTTGACCTTGCAGAGCAACAGAATATAGACGTAGTGTTTCCAGTTCCGTGTGATAAAAACGACGAAAACCCTGTGTTCTAAATGTAATCCTATTCTATTGGTGAAGTTATATGTAATTCGTGTGCACAAGATTCCGTGTCTTTACATATATGCCAAAAAGATATATCCCATGCCGAAAAACAATTCTAAATATGCTGACTGTGGTGGAAAGTATTACTGAGCGTATAGATGTTAGAAGTGAGAACAATCAAACTAATCCGATTAATTATCAAGAACTGTTTCCCATGAAGAATGATGAACATTGAGTGACTGACTTTCTATGTGAACATTTTGTTTCTTCAAGTTTTATCATCATATATAACTATAATAGACCATTCTTATGTCCATATATTTAGATGTAGAAATTAATGTCTTGTTTTTAATTTTTTTTAAAATTGTTCATTGTGTAGGGTCTGCTAGTCTGCAAAGTTTGAATTTTTTTTCAACATATTTTTCTTTTCATCTCAACACATAATTTCATTATTAATTTTACAGGAGTAAAATTAGGTGGGCGAGAGGGATGTATAGCCACTAACCAAAGAGTTAGGGGTCTTACATAATTTATATTTTTTAAATATTACAATATTTATATTTCTATTTAAAATACTGTTTTCTATTTTATTCATTGTAGAACTTATATTAATACAAATTTCCTTATAGTTTTCAAGTTAAGCAGATGGCTTGTAAATACTACATCTAGTACATTGTTATCTAGTCTTTGAAGTCTATTTAGTTAATCCCCTGTGCAATTATCTTTTGTGACCCTGAAGACAGTATAGGTGTCATAGTAATGAACACTTTACCTGGCCATATAAATCTATTGTACAGATGTCAAAGAATCTTGAGTAAATCAAATAATCACTCAATTTACCTTAAGGCTAAGATTATATTTTATCAAACAAAGAACAAGAGATAATCTTGCAGTAGTGGTTTAGCAGCAAGAGAGTTAGGAGCTAGGGCTAGAGCAAGCAGCTGGCAGACCCAGCCTTGGATTGTAAATAATGTACCAATTACTCCTTTAATAAAGACTGTAAAGACATTTTATCTTATTGTCTTACTCCTTGACAAATCCATGTCAAGGACAGTAACCATGTCTATTGGTTACTGCGTGACCCAGTGTTGAGGCCAGGTGTGCACGTGCGTGCAATAGGGTGCACTACTTATTCCAAGTGGACCCCTACCCTCCCCGAGCGGCGGTCACATATATAAGAAAAACTACCCCTGGTATCTTGCAGAAATGCCTGGTAAGGTACCTAAATTTTTTGTGAGTAAACATGTTAAAGTAGGAACACTTCAATGACAAACTCTAAGAAAAATTTATCTATTATTAAGGAACGTCTCGTCTGTCCTTAAATCTGGCAATTCTTGTCTTGATAAAAATTGACTTAATGTAGCATTGAAATTAAAAAAAAAACAAAACAACAACTGAATCCTTTTGTATTCTATACACCAAGATTTTTTTTATGGAGTGATAGTCAAATATTTTCAGTATTTAATTTACATTTAAGCCTATTTTTTGGCTAGAAGCAGTTTTATATACTGAAAAATGTACTGTGAAACCAAAAGTATTTTATGTGACTGTAAAAAGAATAGGGTTACTTTCCAAACAACAAAAATTTAATGCACATGTAACCTTCTTAGATGACAAAACAACCAAATTTTACCCCCACTAAAAATTGTGCTTCTTCAGTTCATTTACTTTATGTATACATTATTAAATTTCTTTTCTGAAATCCACAGACAGTTGAAATATATTCAATTCTGAACTAATGAAAGCTTTGTGAACAACTGCTTTACGATATATATATTGTAGAAGAACATTTTTTCGGTGGGATAAAATTTCATTGATTTGTCATCAAAAGTAGTTTCGTGGGCATTTAAACATATAAAATTTCGTGTGGGATTTAATTTTTGTTGATAAGTGTTAACCATGAAATTTAATCCCCCATGAATATTTGTGCTTTTACAGTAACAAGCTGCTCTCTGTTTTAGCCCCTACTGCGTGATGCTTATGAAGCCAATCCTAAGATGTCCCTAGCAGAGGCCGAGAAGAAAATAGATGAGTGTATGCAAGTCTTATACTATAGGGACGCCCGATCTCTTAACAAGGTATGGACAAAGACAACATGGTGATATGAATCTTAAGGACAGAGGATACAAATAAACTTATGTCAAAAAATTGAAAATAACGACTTGAGTCTTGCTTTAATGAATAAAGTGAACATTTCACCATGTTGTTTTTAAATTTTTAGTCAAATTTTCACAAAAATGGAATTTGAAGTGGAAAATATTTGTACTAAAACTAATTTTACATAGATCTGACACTATATTTCAGTGTTTTTCATGGTGCATGTGATACAGGTAATGGGCAAAAAAAATTATTAAATAAAAAGAAATCTTCCTACTTTTGGTCAATAACATTTTTGCAGGAGGGGGCATTTCAATGAGGCGGGAGGCAATTCCAAACAAACTATAATTTTATTTTGGCCTTAGCCCAAAAATTATATACCAATCCAGGCATCCATTTTTGTATCATCTGTCCTTAATAATGATTGATTTTGAATGGTAAATCAAAAATATCAAAAAAGATTTGATCGAATCCTATTCATTATAAAATTATATTCTGTTGAGTAAATACTTATAAGTACATGAATTCACTTTTATAATGATTGATATAAAAACTGACATATATGTATGCAAAAGCCATATAGAATTATTTTAATGAATTTTCTTCATCATATGACATTTTTCATTAATCATACAATATATGCTTGAGTGTCATTTCCTGCTGAAAGTGAATTCTTTTCAACACTCTTTGTTTTTCCTCTCATCTCCTTGACTAATATCTCTGTTGTGTTTTGCAGTATGAAGTCGTCATCATTACAAAGGATGGTACC
Source organism: Saccostrea glomerata (assembly GCA_003671525.1). Classification (NCBI taxonomy): domain Eukaryota; kingdom Metazoa; phylum Mollusca; class Bivalvia; order Ostreida; family Ostreidae; genus Saccostrea; species Saccostrea glomerata. The sequence goes on along the minus strand of PRKT01000580.1, from coordinate 217,142 downwards.
ATGGTGAAATCTCCCATTGTATCAAAAACAAACTGGGAAGTAGCTCACATGATCAAGTAAGGGTCCACTTTATAAATCATTTTTTGTAAATGTATTATAATAAGTCTACTCAATATATGGTGGAAATTGATTTTTTAACAAGTTAGCATAGATTTGATTGAGAGAATTTCTAAATGTTTCTATACATGAATACATGTGTGTGTAAGACATATAGCATTGCACTTAAAAATAAGCGTAATATGTTTCTATTTGCAAAAACTGCCAAAAAGAATACACAGCCAAATGTAATACATGTATTATTGTTAATGACGGCCTTTATACATGTATTATTTTCTTGTTTTAGTAGTAAGCTATACCCATTTAAAATGATCTGTATTCATCACAGTATTAGTGTTATAAGGTACATGTATTTAAAAAGGTTAGGTGGAATTTTTTTTCAATTACAAAAGCCTTGGAATCTGTAGCTATTTATTGCATATATTAAGTGACATTTAAATTATTTTTGTTTTGTTTTGCAGGGGCTATGAATGATAAAGAAAAAGAGCAATTGAAATAGTGAATATGTGTTATAAAAATGTGTAAAGAAGAACTAAAACCGATTCAACACAAATGTTCAAAACAAAATAAGCAAAAACTGTCACATTTTTAAAGATAATTAAAAAAAAAACGTGTCATATTTCTCATTGAATAAAAATATTCCATACTGCTTATCATAAGACTTACATGTAATTGGATATGTTTTTATTATAATCTCCATGACTATGAATATTTGAAACAATGTAGACTTAAGATAAGTTGATGTTATGAGGTAACATAGAATGACAGATTTCAATTCAACTTCTTTAAGGAGGTTAGGGGGTCAACTAATTATTTTTTTTATTAACCACCAGATATAACTTTAAATTTTGGATGTGATATCTTCAGCTGTCAACTATCATTTGGCAAAGAAAATTTTCATAAATTTAAGCTTTGAAATTTGATCATTTTATTATATCTTTATATGGAGCTCTTCTTCTAATTGAGATAAGAATAGTCTAAAAATGTCCACGACCACACAGCCTCCTTAAAAGTCCTGACTGGAAATTCTAGGGATCTATCGCTGATGTGCAAGTCTGTGTGATTTACACACCAATAACTTACACTAAAAAAACATTCCTTATATTTATCCCATGTTTACCCCTTTATTCCATGGATAGAGCTCATATGATATTGTTTTCGTATCCCACAGTCAAGTGCAGTTATGAAGTCACTGGTTTTTGCGTTAGTGTGATGAAGTAAAATAAAGTGGCCCTATATAAAAACAGTGTAAAACATCGGATTTGAAGGTATTAAAAATGGGATAAAAAGAATCTTCCATGATTCATAGTTGGATATGATTTTTATCCAACTCGTGCATTTTTATCGACTCGCCAAGGCTTGGGGATAAAAATCACAAGTCGTTGGATAAAAATCATATCCAACTACAAATCATGGGAGATCCTATATTTATATTTTACATGTTTGAAGGCACCAAAAATATTCTCATTTGAATTTCTTTCTGCCCTATATTGTTGCAGTTTGACTTTCGTCGCTGTAGACTCATTGTGACGTAACGTTCGCGAGAAATTCTCCGTGCATATTTCTACGCGTGAGTATGCAGGAAAATGGTATTCAAATCAATTTTACAGTTGGCTTAGAGAAAAAAAAAACACAACAAATGTAAATATACAGTCTTAAATCTGGTCCCTGTAAAAGCCACTTTGATATCTTGAGAGAAGATAATTATTCTTTTTCACTTTAGTACAGTTCATTTACTTTGCTGTTTAAAAAGTTTTTCAAAATATTTTGGTTTAATACTGTAAACCAACTTCATTATTCGCATCATCTTTTATTCGCGATTCGTCATTTTGAAATCAATCCCCAGCGATTAATTTTCACGAATAAGGAAACAAAAACGAAGCGAAATAAATGGTTCACGGCGATTAATACTCGCGACTTAAAGTATGTCGCAAAACTCACGTATATTTCTCGCACGCGAATAAAATTGATATACTCTCTTACATTTCCCAATATCTGTATTTATACAGTCATGTAACACCAATTTAATTTTTTTTTCATGCAACCTGAGCAGAACAGAAAGAGGGAAGTTATTTATTTTTATTCATTCACATGTTAAAAGGAAACATATCAACAGAAACTTCTGTAGTACACGTAAAGGTTGAATATGGTTACAAGACTTTAAAGAGTTTTACATTATGGAACACAAAGAGGTGATCCAAGATAACATTCTATTTTCTTTTCTCTGTTCCACCATTTCTTGTTCAATCACTGATACTCTACCGGCCAGTTCGGCTGTCCTAGAATTTATGTTTTGTTCCAAGGATGCCAGCTCCTGACTGATATTTGATTGCATTCTCCCAAGTAACCGCGTCAATGTTTCTTCGCTTACTCCACTCTGCACGTTTGAAGAACTGTCTAATGCTTCAGAAGGATCGAATTTCATAAGACAGTCACTTGGTAATCCTAAAGCGGATAAGACTTTATCTATTGGCGTCATCAAACAGGACCCGTATGACGTCACGGCGATAGCTAGGCCCACACATTTCAAAACCAAAGGACTGTTGTTAACTATCATGAAAACAAACGAACCAGAGTCACCATGGCTAATGAACGGTGGTAGGGATTTCACGGTGAAATTATCTGAGGGGTACATAAGCGGAATTACTTCCATTTGATGATAAAATTTATATACATTGTTCGAGAACTCGACTTCTTCGTTCACAATAAATGCATGTGACTCCATGCTTCGAAGTCGACCGAGAGTTAAACCTGTTGCCGCTCCACATTTGATTAATTCATTCCTGATATTATCTGATGAAATACTTGTAGTTTCACCGTTAGAGAATGTCGGTACATTTGTTTCGGAAAAACCTAATTAAACAAAAAAAAATGCATTAGATGATTTTGTTTAAAAAAAAAGTATACATTTTCATGTGCATCTTTTCAAAGACATATTTTTCTTTTAAACTTACCCATCTTTCTAAGCTTTTCTTTGTTATCTTGTGTCCAGTCAAAAGCAAAGTTGCCGTTCTCTGGAAATCGCGAACATGCATGTAATTCTATCAAGGCTGTGTCAACGCTTACTTGTGCTTCTTTTCCAAATCGAAAAGCTGCTTTCTTCACCTGTCCGACAGGTTCCGTTGGGGTTGTAATGCTTTTATCAGCTATCATCACTGCGTTATTATCGACAAAGTTTTGAACATTTCCATTTTGGAGAATATCACTCGGGCAGACAACATGGGCACAAGTTATGAAACCTTTCCTGGATCTAGGGAGGTCCACAAATCCCCCAAGCGTACCAAAGTCAAAACGGGTGTTCATGGGTCCTATTTTTTGTCCCAATTGTAATTTGTCCCTACTACTTGCTAAGTCGCAATATCCTTCTCGTACATCCACAGGGAATTCTCCTATTTTTGTAGGGAATGGCGATTCCCCGAAAGGGACTATTCCCTTAACTCTACAATGAATTACAACGCATGGGCACATTGTTATCTGGTGGTGTACTGTGTTAAAACCCCGGGATTTGATACCAGATTGTGTGAGTATTGTTACATTTGAATGCGTTGATACCAAAGCTTCAATAGCAGTGTCTGATAAAAGTGTTTGAATATTTAACGGTACTAAACTTTCATGTTGTAAAAGGGCTTTTGCCTCAGTTGAACATGTATTTTTATCGCGAACCTCAACATGTAGTCCGCAAAATTTCGTCACTTTAAATTTTAATTTTTCTGATATTTGAGTATGTGTGATAACAACAAGGGTATCGAAAGGAACGTTTCCTTTTTCCAGTAGGTTTAAGTATCCAACCCAGATATCAAAGATCTTAAACGAGTTTTCATACACTTTCAAAAACAATTTTTTGACCTCCTCCACGAAACATTTCTTTAAGACGTGGTTGCTGTTGTCTATAAAGTTGCGAAGAAAGTTGTCGAGCCACGCTTTTTTAGATCTCTGTGAAAATCTAATTGCTACTCGTACAAGCCAAGAAGATTGAATGTTACAGCCAGTTTCCATTACTACTTCCTCAAAAGCTCTTCCAGTCCCTCTTTTCTCATCTTCGAACATATATGCTTCTATTAGCTTAGCAGACGGAAATTCGTCTTTTATTACGTTTTCAAAAAATATTTCATGACAATAAGGTATTTTGCGAATGTTTCTGTACGTTGATTTGTTTGCTGTGTGATGTTCGTCCACTACAATGGATGATGTTCGATTTTGAATTTGCCCATCTTTTGTTATGTTAAGCTTACTTGCAGTTGGTGCCCCCAAGAAAATGTGTATTTTGGACGTTTCCAGTCTTTCTACTGGGGTCTTTTTATTTTCCCCTGAATTGCTTAAATTAGAGAACATTTTCCTTCTCATAAGTGGAACTGAGGCAGATTCTTTTATCATTTCTTGTGTTTCACATTGAGGTTCGGTCATTACTGAGTCCTTTGTTTGAAGGAAGGAGTGGGAAGGATAGCGCTGCACAGCGTTTAAAGATTTTCTTGAAGACTGAGAAGGAGAGCTTCTTTTACTGGGATTCTTGGTAGAAATTGTTGTCTTTGAGGAACTTTTTTTGTTACTTAATCCGAATTTTTTAGATATTGTACGAAATATTCCAGATCCTTTTGATTTCGATGTTGATTTTTCAATGTTAGCACAGTCATCTCCATCAAAAATCCCACTATCAGCATTACGTTCCTTTTCAGCCATGGTTAGTCTAGATTCCGCAGTCAAACGGGTGAAGGGAATCTAAAACAAAAACAAATTCAATGATTGACCTGACAACCAGGAAGATAATTATATGCAGTTGTGCATATGTTTTAAAGCGTTTGTGCTGAAGGGGGCGTTCAAAGTTTTACATGGTAATTTAAATCTAATAGGGAATTTTTTTTTTTAGATCTAAGTTATATATAAGATCAACGACGTATTGTTAATTAACTTACAATGGTAATTTACATTCCTTTGTCGATCCGATGTATCCTGGTGAACTTAAAATGATAGATACCACAGAGTCTGATACATCTGTTTAATATTTGAATATTTTATTTGAAAAAAAAAACCGTTAATGGCAATTTAGCAACCAAGCTCTATGATAAACGTGATAACTATAACTTTTCGATATCGTCGACTTCCCTGGCTTTCGTATACAGTAATATATTTCAATCACCTGCATACGGGGTTTATATAACTCAGTTGATTCGATACGCAAGAGCATGCTCTACGTATTAACATTTTCTAAAACCAGGTAAATTATTGAAAAACAAGTTGACTTTTTTCCTCGAACTTTTCACAATGTTGTCTGGATTATCTGTGAATTTAATTGATATATTTGATATATTTTCAAATAGGTGAATTCTTTGTTCTGATATTCGATCATAAACAGTGTTGCGTCAATCCTCGGAAATGTGTTGAGGTGTTTGATAAAACTATAAGGTGTCCAGTGGAATCACAGGTATCCATATACTCCTTAGGAAATTCAACATCTTAATTCAGCGTTAAGCAGAGGTGTTGTGAACAATTATTAACTACATTTTCAAGGACACCCTCCAGGACGTTCTGCGTATAGACATTTTATTTCCATTTTTATACCCCCCGCAAACGAAGTTTGGGGGGGGGTATAAAGGAATCACCTTGTCCGTCTGTCCGTCCGTCCGTCTGTCTGTCCGTCCGTCTGTCCTAGACACACATTTGGTTATATATTGGGTACATCAAGTCCAAGTCCTATTGGATACTGCTTATTGGATACAAAAAAAGTGTACACGCGAGAGAGCATTATTTGGGTAGTTACTGTTCAAATCTTATTGGATATTAATCCTCGTGTCCGTATTTTATTGGGTTTTTTCTTATCGTTTTTTATTCATTTCAAATTTATTATATATTTAATATTTGCTGGTAAATTCAGACAAGACTGAAAAACTTTGGTTTTGAACCCATATTTTTGTCAATTTCTGTGATATAGCTCTTTTATTGTGACACCTAACTAATTTGTTCTTAGCAATAAGGATATACACCTGTATATTTCAAAATAACTAATATTAAAATATATGAATACCTAAGTGCAAAAAAACTGAATTGTGAAAACACAACTCAACACATCTCAGACTCTGTTCAACCTTTCTTGAATAACAAAATTAAGTATTTAAGGAGAAACCTTTTTGAGTCATGACCAATTAATAATAAGCAAATGCCCATTACATGTTGGACAGAATGAAGGTATCCAACAGGCATTGGACAGGTGTCCAATACCTGTTGGGTTGTATTTTGACGAAGGGATTAAACTACCCAAGAACAATTGAACATGTGTACATTGTCCAATTCTATTTGGGTTTCTTGAATCTCCTCATCAAAATACAACCCAACAGGTAATGGACACCTGTCCAACTCCTCTTGGATATCTACATCCCACCCAACAGGTAATGGACACTTGTCCAATTCTTCTTGGGTTTCTTGAATTGTTTCATCAGAATACCACCCAACAGGTAATGGACATCTGTCCAACTCCTCTTGGATATCTACATCCCACCCAACAGGCAATGGACACTTGTCTAATTCTTGGGTTTCTTGAGAATCCCCTCATCAGAATACTACCCAACATGTAATGGACACCTGTCCAATTCCTCTTGGATATCTTCATCCCTTCAATAGTATATAAACTAAAAGGTATTGGACATTCTTCTTGGGTTACTCAAATTTTTTTTCATAAGAAAGAAAACCCAATAGGTATTGGACATTGGTTCAACTCTTCTTGGATATTACATCCCAACATTAGAATAAAACCCAACAGGTGATGTTTACCTGTCCAATTCTTCTTGGGTTACTTATACCCTTCATTAAAATTGTCAAATTTGTCTTGGATATTTATACTCTTGCATTAGATTGCAAACCCAATAAGTATGACATTTACCTTCCCTAGTTGAATTCAAATTTATCTGCATAAGCATACATAAGTCCAAAACATATTTAATACTTTAATTCTAACATTCCACATCTCATTCAGTGTACACTTTACAAATGATAGGAAATATATAAGCATTTTGTGCCTAAACTATTTGGCTTTTAAAGAATTTTATAACCATGTTTGCAAAATTTAAATTTAAATATTGGAACTTGGAGCAAGTCATTACAGGTAGAGCAAGATGCTGAAAACCATACTGATAAATAGATCACACCCTTGATAAAATATTTGCCTTCAGTTGCTAAGATTGTGTTGTATTATATGGAAAATTTCTATAATCCTGTTTATTACAGATACATGTACAATGCATATTTTCCCTGTAATAATAAAAATACTTCTGAGATGTAAAAGAATGGATTAAATAGTCACCGATATTAAAAGATATTACATGATCTCATTAATCTGGTTTGGAAATCACAAACTTAGTTTTGAAGCCGATAAAACAGTGTCGCACCAGAAAACTCAGTTACAAGTACAATGAATGAATTCGTTGTATCAAAACTTTAAAATAATTGATGCACTATGTCCAAATCTTTTCGACAAATCGGGATAAAGATATTCAATCAAATCATCACTGTTATAAGTCTTAGAGCTAGAGAAAAGTCATTACATGCCCAAATTTTACATGTAAGACTTTGATCCTATATTTCAATAAATGTCAAAATGGTTTTATTTTTGTTTCTGTTCAATACTTTCTTCTTTAGGGTCTCTCATGGCCTATACTGTATGATACCTCCATTGACCCTGCTCTTTTATATTGCCATATGTTTATCCAGTAGCAGTGGTAATGCTCAGGCAATCTTTGAAATATTCCTCTTTTCATCCATCTCCTTCAGTTCTGCTTCTGTCCATTTTATTCATTCTGCAATTAGATAAAGGCATTTCTTTGCCGTATAAAACATGTTTTTCTTGACTACAGCAAGATCAACCTTTATGTTGATCAAACCCAACCAAGAAGTAGAAGTATATTTCTTATTCAGAAATATGTATTGATAAATAAAATGGAAGAAAAACTAAATTCTATCAATTAACTCTTTTTTTTCTTCTATGTCTAACTGCATCTTCATCCTACCCCCCATCTGCCATAATTCTATCAAAATGGAATCATCATTCAACACACAAAACGATGTTGCATATTAATTAGACAGTATGTTAGTTTCTGATTGTTTAGAAGTAGATTTTAAAAAAGATTTTACACCTACTCCTTGCAAATTTTAGACTTCTAATGTAATCAAAAACATCTCTACACTTAATGATAAAGCTTTCACATTAGTATTGTTTCTTGCCCAATGGTTCTGCTAAAGAGGATTTAGAATTGACCCAAACCTTACTAACTGCTTTGAAATTATATTGACAGGAACAGAGACACAATTGAAACTTCATCCCCCCTTCCTGGGGTATGCTTTGCACAAAATTTAATTAAAATTGACTAAGCTGGATAGAAGTTGAAAATATGAAAAATTACAGTCAAACAGATTATGAATAACTTTCAGCGCATCAGACATGAAGTAGTGATCCTTAAATAAAATACACGTACAAGATGAAGCTGTTTTATTTCTTTGAAGTGATATCTAGTATTGTTTCTTTTCCTGTATGCCACCTCTATCAGAACAAAATGTTATACATGTATTAACATAACCTATGACCTATGACCGTATAGTACCCCAGTATTTACTTTACAATTAATTAAGTTCTTGAACCAACCCTCAGATGCCCTTAAAACAAATGATTCTAAACTGGCAAAGGTAAAGGGCATCTGAAGAATTTAAAATAAAATGATAGTACAAACAAGCAAACAGTGTGCATGAAAATGTTGGCAAACACTAGAAAAAATACTAAGGTACTTTCTCAAACTTAACATGAATACTAAAGAGGGGGTACGTCTTTTAACCACAAGGAACCCCAAGGAACCACAAAGACACCACAAGGAACCACAAGGACACCATATATAACATTAATTACTCTAAATATGGTTTATATGCACTTGTAAATTACAAAAAAAAAATGTTTATTGAGGGCAATTAAGACGTGAATTGTCTTAAAAAGGTAGCACTACTCAGCCAATTACCGTAAGGTAAAAAAAACTAAAAAAATCTAAATTGAAATCACTTATTTCAGAAAAATTATGCAGGTATAGTTCAGAGTGAGATGTATAAAATGTTTATGTATTATTCAACTATATTGTGTATTTCAATACACAAATCAAAAGTCAATACCCATTACCCAAGAAAAAACCCCTGTACCACTAGGATAAGCCAAGGTACCTACAGAATATCGTTTTATTTGTGTATTAAAATATGCAATGAACAGTTGCAATGTTACAGTTACAAAAGTATATAAACCATTTTTAGATTTATAAAGGTCAATTGTGTGTCATTAGAGTATTTTAGAATACTTTCTAGGGTACATTTGGATGTCCTTGTTGTTACATAAGGTCATTCTTTGGTTCAATATGCTGGCCTGGTATCATTTTGTTTTGTGTATTGCACAATATGCAATAATCAGTTATTATATATGTAATTTATCAATGCAAGTATAAACCATATATATTTACATGTACATTTATTAAAGTTAAATAAGAAGTCATTGACATTTTCTAGGGTACCGTAAGGTATTCTTTTGGAACCTTTAAAGCCTAGTTTATTTTATGTCGGTAGGTTTTATGCAAGTTTCCATTGATTCTGTGTATTGAAATAGTTGCAGGATTATTTTTTTTTACACTATAAAATATATTATCAAATTTCCACCCTAAAAAATATACACGAATAATTGACATGATTGAACTTAATTGTTTACTAAGTATATACTACTGGTACTTTAAAATTTTTAACTTGGATACTGCTCTGTTTAATTAATGATTAAAGCTTTAATTTGCCCTTCAAAACTTTTTTTTTTGTAATTTACAAGTGCATATAAACCATATTTAGAGTAATTAATGTTATATATGGTGTCCTTGTGGTTCCTTGTGGTGTCTTTGTGGTTCCTTGGGGTTCCTTGTGGTGTCTTTGTGGTTCCTTGGGGTTCCTTGAGGTTCCTTGGGGTTCCTTGTGGTTAAAAGACGTACCCCTAAAGAGGCTTTATGTAGCTGTATTGCACAAACCAAAAGCTTTCCTGCAGGTAAAGGTTGGTTGCCTAGTAGTTATTTAGCATGTACAAGTTTTTCCCTCTATCTCTTCTAATTTAAGAAGCGAAAATGTCTCTAAAAATCTTATAGTTGGCATGAAGTATTCCTGTTTATTTTACTGATTACTTACAATTGTCCTACTTCTGAGGGTCATCTTCTGATGAGTGTGTTCTCTGCAATGTTCACAATTGAAGTTCCTGTTTGACCTGTTACATATTGAAAATCCTCAATGAACATGATTATGGTTTTAATATCCATTGTAATCATTGATTACTTTTATAAAAAAAATCTAAACCAATTTATTGTAACATAATACTTAGGAAAATATTTATGTAATAACAATGGAAAAAAGGAATCATTATCTACAGTTATCCTAAAATCACAAGTAAGCATTAATCATATAAATTCACATACGTAAACCCATTAGCTTTTTGTGCTATTAAATCATAGTCATCGCTGTGCAATAAAGGAAATCAAGTACTAATCCACAGCTTTGTGGCAATAAAATTACTATCCCCGAGTAAAAAGTGACAAGCCCAAATACAGAGGCAAAAATTAAAAAGTATACATTGAAAAAAAGTTCATCGTGAAAAAAGTCAGGGGCCCGTTTCATCAAAAGTCGTAAAGTTAAGACTTAACTTTGGCGTACTTCCGGGGTTTACGCCAAAATTTAGTCGGGCGTAATTTGCGTTTCCCCAAGTGGCGTAAGTCTAGTCGTAAAAGATACGCTTAGTCACAGGACTAAGTCCTTGACAACGTTGCATTGCGCAGGCGCAAAAACATAAACATTGCCCAAAGCGTACAAACATGTATTAATTGTAGCACGTCAAAGTACAGAACAAGAAAACATTGATGTAACCATCAATTGTCGCCCGGGAAATATATAAAGTAAACAATGAAAATGAGTCTTGATCATCAAACCGCTTCGATATGAGTGAAAAGGCATGCGTCTAATTGATGGAGACGATAGTCGAACTTAAAGTCGGATAAAAATTATTAAAAAACGATACCATTTTAAACTTGATCAATTCCTCAAGTAAATGTTGGTTGTATAAAGTATAAATTCAAGTTAGACACACGCATCACCTATATTTAAAAATGTATTATTTTTCAATTTTATAATATAAAACACGAACTGTGCAGAGTACGTTTTTATCCGAGAAGTAAAATTCGATGTTCTAAAAAAAGGGATCTGTCGTTTTTTCGATAAAAAATGATAAGCAACAAAATATATTAAATATGAAACACGTATATATTTTTACAGATTCACTTTATGGAAGTAATTATATTATGTATCTCGTAATTTATAAACGGAAAGAACATTCTGATTAACAGTCTTTTCAATGTTTAGAAAACCTTTAATTCTAAATAACTACTCCCACCCCAATCCCCATACACCAACACTTTAACTTATATGTATAGAGTAGCCTGGTCCTCCGGGCTGCAATAAGTTATAGATAAATTAATACTTGCACTAATTGAAACATGCATGAGTTTATAGTGTTATGTAAGAGACATGCATCTTTTAAGAAACCAATTTTAGTTTTTTTACAATATTTCAATAATAAAAGTCTAACAAATTGAAAGGATGAAAAGGACAGTACATGTACTTGTATTTCGGAATTAAGCAAAACTATTCATTTTGGAAATTTAATTACAGCCATACCCCCTCTTCCCGAAATTGATACAGGTTAATAACTTCGCCTTTGATAATAAATTTCATGATTCGATAAATACTGATTCTACTGACAAATACTACATGTAATAATTAAGTTTGAGACAGAATAAGATTTAAAAATTTTAATAAGAAATGTATATACAAGCAAAAATAATGAAAACAAAATGCAAACGGTTTACATATGAACACATTTTGAGTCAAGAAATAAATTTTACACGTTTACTACTATAGTACATGTAAGATAATCCTCTCTGTATTTATTAATTTTTTGACAATTCAATTGATTCATAATTGTTCAGTTATAGAAAAAAATTCTTCACTATCTGCAGATTAAATGTGATGTACCGTTTTAAAAGTACGCAGAGAGAGAGAGATAGAGAGAGATGTTTGGAAAAATGACTACAAAGATATTCTTACAAAAATTCTCTGCTTGTGTGGTCTCTGTCTTTAAAATTTAGTTACAGCTACTCTTTATTTTGTTTTCATTAAAATGTAAGTAATGCAGGAAATCAAAAACATGTATATTTTCATCTTATATGTGCTTTATATGCGCTCAGATTATCTTATACTTTGTAAGATT
>PRKT01000580.1:166200-201101 GCA_003671525.1 Saccostrea glomerata | reverse complement strand
AAGGGGGGGGGGGGGGTATTTTGTCCCGTTTGGACAGTTCTAGTTAAAATTTGTTTTTATTGTAAAAATTTCCCTTTGTTTCATTAAATTTTTTTGTTAATTGTTTTTGTTTCCTTCACTTATTCAAGTACTTAAAGTGCATTACCCACATCTCAACAGGATGAGTAAAGGAAACGATCCTTAACAAATTCGATAATAATCAACACGGCTTTTAAGTTGAATCAAGTTTGTAACCCTTGGACTTTGTTTTCTTTGTATTGATGTCTTGTTAATTAAACAGGCTAACATATAGAATTGACTTTTTTCTTCTAATTATTTTTTTGTTTATTCTTATGGTATTTCAATGTTTATTTGAAGGATGTGTTCATTTTGTTTTCTACCAAGAATGGAAAGTTATACGTCAGGATATGCAAAAAATAAATAAGAATGCAAAGTATTACATATATATAAAATGTGGAATTATCTTTGAAAGTTCTATTATAATTAAATAAATATTGATAGCACGTATTTATATATGTACATGTATAATCATTGTTTTTGATCATTTTGAGTACAGGGATCTCCAAATTATTACAAACAATCAAGATGATTATATTTATTAATTAAAATAAGACTATTAAGTATCGAAAGAGTTTAGACAGCAACATGTATATGATATAGAACGTATACTGCTATGAATGAAATGTAAGATATGATGTACATGTATATGGTAATTAGTACCCAGTTTATTTTTCTAATAAATGAGTCTTTTTTTCTCATTTAAGTTGATGAACATGGTTTATACGTACATGCATGTATATATCTAAACCGATTTTTATTATGATTTAAAAAAAACTTAAAATGATTAAAAAAACTTTTTAAAAGGTTATCTTTCACAGACTTACCCCTTATTTTAAAATCCACGAACATAAACCAGGAAGATGTGTATATGGTTTTTTGGGGGTTTAAAATAAGGACAAACAGGAAATAAAAACCGAGCAAAATCAATCTATATATATGTACATGTATACATGTAAATGATTTTAATCAGTTTGACGTACGTTATATTTTTCAATGACATTTTGAATCAAAGGACACAGAAGTGTACATGCATATTAGGTACATTTTGTATTCTTTTTTAAACCTTGGATTGCCCAGCCTGTAGTATGTTATTCTAACATGGAAATTTTAAATCTCAATCACGCTTAGCATGGTGGCTTTACATAAGAAAGGATGTCTTAGCAGATACAACATTTTATCCCTGCATTTCATTTCATTTATTTACTTTTTATTTTAACTTTTGTTGATTCTAAATATTTTGCATTTACAACAGCTTAATATCTACAAAGACAATGTAGTTTTAGCTTATTTTTATTTAGTAGGACTACACTGTATGTATATTAATTAAGGGGGAACCAGACCGAATAAGTTCAATTGATAAGCAATCAATAAAGTTCCAATCAATTAAAATGTTTATAAAAAAAAAAAAAATAAATGAATACAATAAAAATATTAAGCTTCAACAAAAATTTATGGTTTTAGACAAATGTATATTTTCCATATTTATTAAGACAGGACATACATGTAAGTCAGTATCTTCGTCAGCTGAAAAGTTTGAAACAGGCCAATCAGTTGCCATGCATCTGATTCAGACAGCCCATCAGTCTTGCCTGATCCACAATCTAGAACATATACTGTCATTTTTCCCCATTTAGAACACTGTGATGGTTTGTATTTTTTTTAAAGGGATGTAGTTTGTATTTTTGAATGATAAGCAACTAAATTGTTAAAAAAAATAATAACAGATAAAGCCCTGCATGTGACAATGCTACATGTAACCCTGCCTCCTGCACCAATCATGCAAGCCTTATCGGCCCTACATTCGAGCTCTGTCCTTCTTCCAATATTGAAAAGACAGACTTTTGTATCAATAAAAATATATTGAGATAACTTAAAAAAATTTGGAATAATGTCAAGGAGAAATATTGAGCTCGAGGTGCATATTGAGAGCCTTTAAAGTCTGTATATCTAGCTATATATGGGATATCAGAAAAGAAGAACAGTAGAAATTCCTTCCATACAAAATCTGATCGTTTTGTAACTTGAGAGTTGTGTAAAGTATCGAGTCCTATATACATGTAGTTTAAAGAATTCTTTTGACCGATCTGCAGTACGGCCCTAAGTTTTAAAAAGAATTATTTTGACACAGAAATTTAAATCAAAAGAAGTATTCGGGGTCACTGAAGAGTTGTTATAAATCGGAATGGTCTATGACACGACAATTGCTTCAAAATTATTTTCTGCACGATTACACGAGTAAATAAAAAAAAGTGCGTTGTTGTGATTTTGGAACATTTATACATGCATGTTGAAGTTTCTTTCTTATCTTATTTGGAGTTTAAGGTGCGCTCTCTGTAACTTTTTTGTAAATAAAGATTTAGTAAAAAGTTATATATTAAAGAAAATATGCTGGGGGGGGGGGGAGTTTCGACGCAAGTTACATGTATTAGTAGTAGATTTATTTTTTTTTTACATGTTGTAGAAATAGTTGCGCAAAAAATGATATTTATCTTTAAAGATTTTGCACATTAGGGCTAATTTTTTTAGTGTTACATATATACGAGGAGTGATCAAAGTGTTCGCGAACTATCTTTCATATTTACAAAACCATGCACAATTCAGATCAGAATGAAATTTGGCACAGATAGAGTCGTACATATGTTCTATAAATAACATATATACTGAAATGTTTTGCCCCATATTTGTGACGTCACAATGTGAAAATGACGTCAGTATGTAGATCACTGATGTAGATGACAAAAATGGTTGACTCAGTTGTATTCGAGAAACGAACGGCTGTAAAGTTAAACGTAAATCTTGGTAATTCCTTTGCAAAGATTATAACGATTTGTACAATGTATACGGTTTATGAAGACAAAAGACTTGCCATTATATTGTTTTAGTGAAGGAAGAGAGATGTTTAGAAAATATGTTTGTTCTGATGCCCAGTGAAACCAAGCTGTAGAATAATAAGGGATCCTCTCGAAGTTTAAGTTCCTTTATTCACTCAACACCATTTAGAATATATGGTACACTCGGAAAATGCAAAATATTTTCAGTACATTAATTCAAGTCACAGGTACAAGTGTATGGTATACTTTATAACATGTACTTAATCAGAAAATAAAACAATGAAAGATAAATAAAGGGAAAAAGAAAACAAACACATAGAACAAATGTGAAAAAAAATCGTGTACGACGGACTACTGGGGATTTTTTAAGGGTATAACAAAATAACAAGGGGATTGGATCAATATAGGCAGGGGATTCCCTCGGCCCACAGGTCTTGGGGACAACCCTGTTTGTACTCAGAGTATACATGTACTAGCATTGTATTATACATGTATTAGCATTTGATTGAGGACAGATGATACAGACATTTTTTTCTTTAGGCAGACTTAATATCATGCCTCAGGTTTAGATAGGTGGACAATTCTTTGATTTTTTTTCTCCTAAGACTTGAAAATAAAATAGATTTAGGAAATATTAGCAATATTTCAATAAAATTACAAATATGGACAAATCACACTTAGTAAACTTAAGGTTTACATGACTGTACAGATGAAAACAAATTTCAGAATATGTTAGCTTGGTGCTAAAAGTGTTATATAAACTTTAGAAAAATATTCTAAGCCATGTGAATTTTAAGAGGTAAAACAAAATGACAAAAAGTCAGAGAAAAATTACTTAGGGTGATTTGTACCATTTTGCTTACTATATAAAATAAAATATATATACACATTAAATTCATCTGGCATGATTTATTTTTATAACATGACAGACATGCATTCTCTTGCTGTCAACCCAAGCAGCTGAATAAATAAAGCGTTTGGCATACTTAAATTCACAAAACTATGTAGAAAGCCCCATTATTTAAGATTCTAGGGCGTATAATTTTGTACTTTTTGTCTGTCTGCAAAAATTTCATCTTTGCCCATAACTTATGATTGGGTTATAGTTCTAAATATATTTTTTTTTTTACATGTGTATTCCTTGTGGGAGCTTTCTTTGAGAATGCTTAGTACAGGTATCAGAATTATTGAAGTATCAACCTTGATCTTGAAGACTGACTCGCATCTGAGAAACTTAAAACTGTCTTTAAAAAATCTTGTCAAAAACCTAAATATTCCGCTTTTCAATTAATGATTAACAGGATTTTTTTAGAATCCAGGAGTAAGTCTAACATTCCCACTCGGCAGGGCTCATCTCTGGACCTGCTGTGGACCAAAATTTCCTTCAGACTCTCAGAGCATTATTTCTGCAAGTTGTCCTGTTAGCCATGCCTATAACGCTTTAAGGCCAGATTAAGCTATCATGCATCTTGAAACATCTAAACTCGTGAATAAATTTTGCCTCATTAAACTTATTATTTAGACTATGTGTCTTTGCACATGCATTTTCAAAATATTTTATAAATATGAATTTTTTTTCCACTGAAAAAAAGGTCATCTAAAAATCACTTTCTAGATTTGTATTTTGATATTGTTGTGTATAATTGTTTATATACATATAATAATTGTGGACATTGAAAAATCTTATGAAGTGAAATAAATAATTTTTGTGGGGCCAATAATGTACAAGTATTGCACAAGTCGAAGGCTACAATTCCCAAAATAAAAAAAAAGTTTTAGTGTTGCCAGAACTCTCACAATCCAAACCAATGTAAAGACTTAAGTTTTAGTATCTGTCAGATTGTCGTCTATAGTGTGGAGGTGTTAGAACCTTTTAATCAGTTAATGGTTGCCTGAGCCAGACAGAGAGGGTTTGATTGAGGTGTGATGTTTGATAATGTGTGATTTGTGTGAGAATCATGTGTATCCCAAAAGTGTATAATATTGTAAGTGTACATTGTAAGTGTACATGGTGAAATCAGGATTTTGCATGTGTTAAGAAAAGGACCAATGCAGTTTGGGCTTTATTGTGTCCTTACAAAATCACGTTCTTAAAAAGTTATGAAAATGGCTTAAACGTGTATTATATATGATATATTATTCAATAATACGGCACAAAGGAGAACCATTCTGGAAAAAATGACTTAATTAATTCGGTACATGTTTATTTTTTTATGCAGAAACGCCTCAAAATGACTCATGTTTGTGCTTCAATATAGTGTCTGCCACCATCGACCACTTAAGTTTTTGGATATATTATGTAAAATGCTTTGAAAATTTCCATATTTCAAAATCTTTGAGGGCGATGCATGCATAACCTGTTTTTCTGAAAGAAATTCCACAAAAAATTGATGTCTTCTGAAACTTGAAAAGAAAATACTGGAAAATGCACAAGTTCATGACGTCACAATTAGCATTTAGGTCATATTGGAAAACGATTTGTATGTCTTTACTGCATGGAATTTCAATAATTCAGAAAGGATCTGACTTCTAAATTTTAGAAAATAAATACAGGGCAAAATTTGTATTGATATTATACCTTGTTCTTGCCATTTGAGTAAAATCAGATTTGGGCAAATATCATAAAAACACTTTTTACAAAATACAAACAAACCAAGACATACACAACGTTTTTTAGTTCTTTGTATTACCATGACTATTTAATGTACTTCATCATTTTAATACCTCCGGCCTAAAAATTGGGAGGGTATATAATCATCGGGATGAGTTTCCCATAAGAAAACATTGACACTTCATTTGTTCTATAACATTTAAGGGTATCCATCTCTTATCTTCGTCTCCTCCAAATCACTAAATGAAATTTAATAATACTTTCAGATTCTTCATTACATAATGCCATCGTACAATTCGTATTTTACTTTTTGATCTGACACTTATTTTGGGCTTCCCAGAGCCAAATCATATGGGAGCCGGGGGTATCATTTAGTTAGCGCACTATTCACAGTTACTGTACCTCTTTTGAGTTTTGAAATACTTTATTTGTGCGACCATTATTTCACTACATTATGATCCATATTTCAAAGCTAGTAAAGGATAATAAGTAATTTTTCCAAAGAATTAAGCATTAATTTAAAGTATTTATAATCATTAATTTATATTTTTGTAGGCCATTACCCGTCCCCTTGGTGACCTAAATTGTAATGTCCTCCGCATGCTCTGAATTTACTCAGAATGTCTGGAAAAAAGATTTCTGCAAGAACTGTCAAAGATCACGAGCAAGGCACAGCATTCTGAAAGATTTCAACCCCGATTCTACGAGTTTGCCTATCCCAACGAAACGTACGTTTATAATCGCTGATGATGTCATACATCAAGCTAAACGGAATGCTTCTTTGATTCTTTCTGAGTTAGAGGGTCGCAGCGATGGAAATGCAGACTCACGTAAACCCCGTACTTCTAAGAGTTTATCCCTGGAAAAAAGAAAAATACAAAAGCCGCTGAATTCATATTCGAATGTCACTATCAATAATCTAAGGAGTATTCTAGTCAAAAAAGGTGAAATACGCAGGAAGACTTTTAATATAGAATTTGTGGAGCGAGAGCCTTCTGTGATTGGTGATGATGGGGGATACAACAATCTATTTCTAGACAATGAGGAATTTCCATTAGATGAGAATTCTGGGGAGAATATATCATTTACAGAGGAGGAGCGTGAAGTTGCGCTTCAGGCTTTACATAATACGATCTGGAATTCTGATCTGAAAAATCTAAATGGTACTAAAATTAAAACGACTGATGATGATAAGAGTTATGAACTGGAGGATGCGAAGCTGTCCTCGCTGAGGAAAAAGGATATGTTCTCGACGTTACGGGACTGTGATAAATTATTTTCCCAGAGGTTTGGAACATTTCCTCTTAGAAGACCCCTAGGCTCAAAGTCAAGCTTAGAGCAAATGTTTGACAGAGACGGGAAACTGGAACTATCTTCTCCCGATTGTGATCTGAAAAAGATAGAGAAGAAAGACGGAAGACTGTCAGACCCAGGAATAACATGCTTCAGTTCTGCAGCTTCATTTAGGAAAGAGGATCATGTCGAAGAACAGATAGAAGCACAGCCCTACATGGTTGAAAATGTTACACAATTTAGTGGACAGAGTGATAAAATGAAAAACAGGGAAGACGATGTGTTTGAGATGGACATATTTGATGCAGAGAGTTTATTTGAGAATTTTTCTACAGAAATTGATTCTGATTCCTCGTCAGCCGGTATGGCATTAATTGACCAACTAAATGCCATACTGAAACGTTACAGTGACGATGTCTCTATCAAAGGGTTTGATGATAATGAGTTTCTTCAACATTCTGACCCTAGTGACCTACAAGCCAAAAGTGAGAAAATGCTGGAGAGTTTGAGAATTTCAGAGGGTAGTACAAAGTCAAAAGAACTGGAGGCAGAGATTGTGATAGTAGCAAAGGATATCAGAAAGAAAGAGAGCCCTGCACCTCCACCACCTATGACCTCTCTCCCACAACCAACCTCTACAAAAATCTCAAATCTAAACAGTTACCAGTCCTCCAACATAACATCTACTTCATATTTAAAGAACTTATCCGACCCAAGCGACCTACTATCCAGCAGTGAAAACATTCTGGAGATTTGTAGAATACCCAAGGGTAGTAAAAAGTCAAAAGAGCTGGAAGAAAAGACATTGTCACAAGCCACGGTTATCAGAAAGAAGAAACGCCCTGCCCCTCGACCACCTGTGACCCCTCCCCCACAACCCATCCCCAGAAAGGGTTTAAGTCTAAAAAGTAACAACTCTTCCAAAATAACATCCCCTTCAGATTCACAAAACTTACCTGAACCAATTTTTATAACGGTGCCAAAAGGCAAATCCATTACTGGCAATACTCAACTGGAGTCCCTATCACCCAAACGCACAGGTGATTTTCATGATGACTTTATGGACAATAGAGCTAAGAGTGATAATAGCAAAGGGAAAACAAGGATTACCTCGTTTAGCCATAATATTCTACGCAGAAGGAAAGATTCACATAAGACCTCAAGAGAACAAATCTTTGAGACTTCAAGTCCTCAAAAAGTCACTTCAACAATTAATCAAGCCCTTCCCTCAACGGAAAAAAGCAAGGAACCCTCACCTACATGTATACCCAAAGAAGAGAAAAAGTCATGGCAGGTCAAGGCCAAAGTTTTGCCTGCAAAAGTGTCCAATAGGAATTCACGAACCGGCATCATAATGTCCGCAACCGAGACATCAGCCCGGTTTAATAAACCACATCGAAATAAAGCAGAGGATACAACGGAAAGTGAATGTGTGACAAGTAGCATGATTGAGAAAGAAAATGAAAGTAAAAGTGAGAGTGTTCCTCGATTAAAACCACCTGTACCAACACGACCAAAAACCCGACTATACCCGAAACGACCGACGGTCTCTCCCCAGCAGGCAACAAGGGAGGGACTTTCCTCCTCCCCAGCCTCAGAAAAAAAGGATCCTCGGGTTGTACGGAAAGAAAGAGGTCAGACAGTGAAAGTGCAGTAGGAAGCTTACAAAGGCAAGATAAGGGCAGTCTGGAAAGGGAGATAACCAGAGTTCTGTCCAAAGAGGATAGCCTAAGCAAAGACACTGATTCCAAGGTCGTGACAGTGGAAACAAGGAGTCCAGCCCGTCAGAAGCTTGCCGAGACTGGAACGACGGTAGAGAATAAGAATGCTTTGAACTTGAAATGATTCTAAGTAAAAGTCCGGACTCTAAGGTCACTCTACCACCTGCAGGTCAGAGAGGAAATGTGGCATCATCTAGTGGCGGCCAAAAAGAGAATGTGGTGCTATCTACTTGTGGGCAGAAACCAAATGATGATTTGAAAATGTTGGTACCTTGCCCGCCCACCACAACCATCAAATCAGAAGTCACAGAGTCTACAACCGGTGGACAGACCAATCAACAGTCAGCAGGTAGGATATGATATGTAAAAAGATTCCAAATTATTAATGATAAAGTATTTAGACTTACAGATATATATAAATATATAAACTAAAATGCACTTACGATTTATCAAGCAATTGATTATCAGAACTTTTCAAATATCCATTGCAATACTTTGCTTTTGCATCTTACAGGTATGACCCATAGATCTTATTCTAATATTTTCCTTCATTTTTTCGGCTTTCAGAATTTGTCTAATACGATTAATCTTATAGATTTGGTAATATTCATTTTGGACATTTTTTCTTTATATTTACGTCATAAGTACTGATTATTGCTAGTCCATTATTTATACACTTTACAGACGACGGCTTTTTTCCGTTATTTTCCGATCATGACAAGGAGCACACGGCGGGTGTGACCGGTCAGCAGGGGATGCTCACTCCTCCATGGTACCTGATCCCACCTCTGATGTTTCGGTGGTCCGTGTGTGCTCTGCTCCTATTTTAAGTCATGAATACGCCGATAAATGCGGAGTTTTTAACGCACTCGAGTCCTGGGCTCAATTAATTGAGCTTTACCGGTCAAAAAGAAACCGTTGCTTGTCTTTCATCTTGTATCGTGTATTGTCTGTACACATAAAGAGCCATTCTCTGTAATGATTTGAAATTTTATAAAGGAGCTGTGGCACGCATATTCTCAGATTTTCTCCAAACTAGATGATAAAAATCATTGATACCCTAAACTGAAATCAGGCAAAAATTTGTTGCTATGTTTTATAGTTACAATGGCAACATGTCTTAAAGTTCGAAAAATGGCATTTTTAAACATGTTTAGAGCCCCATAGTTACATGTAACATTTGCGGCAAAGCAAACAATTGGCAATGACTGTTTTCAAAGGTTGAAGGTCAGATATCTCAAATGCATGATAAACATGTTTGGTAAATCAACTTTTACATACGTTACTATGGTAACAGAGTATTTAAAAGTAAAAAAAAAATATTCATTGAATTTTATAAAGTCATACACCTAAAAATAAAAAGTAATTATAGGATGATATGTGACCAAATAATAGAAAAAAGAGCCTTGAAACATATACCAAGAACAAAATATGATATTTCATTTTGGTTGGCAATGGTTGCCAAGGTTTTTATACCACAGAGAGCCTTCAAAGTAACACTCTGTATGTTTAAATCTGATCCTATATTTTTAAAAATGCACATTTCCTCATAACTATTATCAGTTTTATAAGATGTTGGTGTGCTCCAAATTTTCCCATTTGAAAAATTTCAGATTTGATTCTTTAAATAGAGCGTTGCTATGGAAATAAGCAGAAAATATATGCTTAAAAACCTGAAAAATATTTTTTTTCCTTGGATACGTACCCTTAAATTTAGATTCCCAAAACGTTTATGATTGATATTTATTAACAGCTTACTTGACTTTTAATTTTGACTATCATCCAATCTCTAAGTGGATGCAAGAAGTTGGCACACAGGGTTTAATATTGATATAAAATAAAAAATAATTGAACATTTTCCCTTCTTGGTAACCATAGCAACAGTGTTGTTTTATTCATCAAATTTTATCAATATATGATATTCAACTTCAGTTCTTACAGATAAGTAGTATTCAAGCTGAGTCCTTTTATTTGTTTCTTGATTAAATGGCAATTTAATTCTTAATGCAGCGAAGAATAATTCACTTTTAAGCACTGGTTCTTTGTTTCCATGGTTACACTGCAAAGTAACAATTATATTCAATTTTTCTTTTGGTTTTGGTGTTGCAAGGTCCTAAGGATGCATATTTGCCAGTCTTGAATTTTCATGTTTTTCCTCAAGACAGTAGCATTAACACAATCTTAGTTAATGGTTTTGCATGATTACACTGTGTTACCATGGCAACCATAAAAGTTATTTATAATTTATAGAATAATATTGCTTATTCTTATATACTTAAGGTCAAACATTTTCATTGTTTGTCTTAAGTCGTTGATTGAGTTTGAGCATGTAACACCTACCATTAGTGAATACGGAGTGTTTTTCAGCATATTTTAGCATTTTAAATGTATTCCAAAAGTACCCTCGGTTACCACTTACTTAGAGATATATTCTAAACTGTTTCTTTACAGTATAAGTGACATCAAGGTATCGTGTTTTATGAGAATGGTTTGTTTGCTTTTTCTAGTTTTTATTAAGCCACAGTCAAGATTTAAAATGGCTGAAAATCTCGATTTTTTCAAAATTTTCCGGCTGTTGCCATAGCAACCGAGACACATAGCAAAGAAAATTTGTTTGATATTTGTTCCTGGTGTCAAGTACTAAGCATGGGTGAAGTTTCATCAAAATTGTAGACCATGCGTGGCAATGAAGTTTAAGTGTTTACAGAGAATGGCTATTAATTATCGACTTTTCAAGAGCTAATTTGTAGCAAGAAATATAAGGTGAGAACGTTTAACATTAATGTTAATACTTCTGAGGTTGTTTTTCCAACCTCTGACAGAAAGGCCCGAGATGACAAGATGATGTGATTACATGTACTTCTTTGAAATAGATCATTAGATGAACAGATTTATATAATGTATCTACAGATAAGGGAGGGCCTAAAGTGCCCCCTTTGGACCTGAGAGATGGGCCCAAAACTATCAAAATTGATGCAATTTTCCAAAAAAGAAAAGTTAATCCCGGACATCTGGAAGGCAATTTATTGGCATACCCTGGTAATAGGCAATGATACTTCTACCAAAAAAAGTGAAATTCATAGCCCCTTGATTCAGACTTACTCATGAGTGTTCATGTTCTAGGATGGAACTAAATTTGATCATGTATCAAAATAACATTATACATTTTGAAAATCTAATTTTTTTATATATATATAAACATACATGTACATGTATTTGGGGCATATGGAAAATCTGTCTGCTCGGTCTTAATTATCATAGACTTTTACTGTATGTCAAAATAAAAGTCAAATGACATTAAGTTATTAAAACATACATAACAAGCTACAGGATTATAACTTATAACTCTGAACAACTAGAATCATTTGCATGTAAAATTACATTTCCTTTATTACAGATCTACAATGAATCGCAAGCATTTCACAATTTGGCATATTTTTAACTCCTGATTCTGACAAGATTGTGTTTTCACTTGGTGTTAATGCACATAAAAGTCACCATAAAAATGAAGATTGTGGAAAATATGCAGTAACCACAATAACTTAGTTTCTCATTATAGTTTGCTTCTTCATGTAGCAGTCAGTTTGTATAACATAGGAAAAACAAATTGTGGTATCTGTTGAATGAAATATTTTAAAAGTTCAAGAAATCTTTCGCAGTTGGCCCCATGTCTCTACGCCTTGTCGTTTTAGAAAAGTTCTTGATATTCGTAAACATCGCAGACATTCAGGGGCAATAATTCATTATAGGAGTTTACGAATCCTTTCGCAATGTTTGATTGGAGAGTCTACTAAATCAGTCGTAAACATTAATAAAGGTTTGGAATCTCTGCGGTTTATGGTTTCGGAGGAGTAGCGATAACAAGCTTTTATTGCGAAAGGGGTCGTAACTCCGAAAGGGGTCAAAGCTCATATACGCAGGGTCAACTGCTAAAATCTTTTACGGAGTACATTCTTGTCGACTAAAAATCTTTTCGATAAATCTTGAAACTCAAAATCACACGGCGGAAAAATAATAAAAAAGAAAAAAAAAAACAGAAGAAAATCAATAGGTCTTTCCAGAGAAAGCTGGAAAGACCTAATAAACACTAGGAGACTTATTGTTCATAGAACAATAAGAGGTCTTTCCAGCTTTTTAATTGTTTCCGTGTCATTTGGGTTGAAAAAAAGAAGAAAAACGCAAAAAAAAAAAAAAAAAAAAAAAAAAAAAAAAAAAAAAAAAGGTGAGAACGTTGACTTGACGTATTAAGTGGAATTCAAGACTTGAAGCTTTTGTCTTTAAAAGTATTACTGATTTACAGCATTAAGTTCTTTACTGAAAAAAATAATGGGATAATCTAGAAATAGGGTCGCTTAGAAAGATCAGAAGGCATATTTTTTAAATCAAAAACAATAGCAAAATTATCATTAATCTTAATTTACAAGACTAGTATAAATCTAGACATGCGTGTATCTCTCCTTTTTCTGTTTCTAGAATGCACCATTGACATAAGGGCAGTGATGAAGGAATTCGATAGTTGGTTTCGTTCGAAGTACCCACACATACAAATTGTTGATATCTACATGGGAAAACAAACACATCATGGTTGGAAAGATGCTGTAGTTGTGATAATTGATCATTTAAATGCCATTGATGTACCGCCATTTGAATATTTTGGGAAAAAGATTGATATTTATTGCAAACTCTGGAAGCAGTCTTCCCCTGAGAGCATGCTTATTTCTAAACATATTCATATACATGGAAATAATATTAACCATCTTAAATTATCAGAAATCGAACGATGTTTAAAATCTAATTCGCGATCACTTTTTGAGCATCACTCAAACCTAGAAATAGTAAGTGCCTCAGCATATCATTCAAGGAAGAATGGAAACAAAATTGATTTTGAACCCTGTATTGTGATATATTGTTCCTGCAAAGGAATTGTACCTTACGGAGAAAAAGAGTTTCCAAAACAAATTTGTGGAATAAAGACAGATGTAAGAGAAGGATTCTTTTATTTGTTTCCGAACGATAGTTATTTCAAGCGAGCGTCTGATGTATTGGATCCATTAATGATCGGGGCAAGCATAGGAAAGAAAGGTATAAAAAAGATTCAAAGAAATTTCATGGCTGTCCTAAAGTTAATATAAATTACAGTTCTTAACAGAAGAATTCAAATATACTTTAAAAACAGAAAAAATCCCTTTGAAAGAATCCATCAAATGAAGAAAAAAGAAATAATTAATTATGCTGATCACACATCTTTTGTAGCTAAATTGGATTGAAATTTTTCAATTTACTCAACATTATTGATGTACACATTTCAATCTATTCATGCTATTAATATCTGATCTTGTATATTGTTTACCACTAAAAAGAAAACATTGTTTACAGATGAAAACAAAGAGGGAACTCTCGGTGGATTCGTCACCTTCAATACAGGGGAAATGGGATTTATAACATGTGGTCATGTTCTAGGTGATTTATCTCCAAATAATTTTATTAACACGACATCCTTTGAAGTTGTTCAACCATCCTATGGCTATAGAAATACAAATGAAATTTGCGGCCAAAATGTAAAAACCATGATTTATGTAGAACAAGAACAACAAGTAACAATAGATGCTTCCCTTGTGAGATTGACAGGCCGTATCCCTGAACGCGGGCTATTTTCAGAATTGATGGCAAATGAGCTACAAGATGTTGGTAATTATTCATAATTATGATACATATACAACAATAAATAGAAGATCTAATCGTTTTGGAAATACATATTTTTGTGCATGAAAAATGTCAAAATATCTTCTTATTAATGTATCATTTTTTGTATTTTCATTTATACAGGATTTAGTTTGAAAAATATTCCAGAATACTCAACAGGCAATACACGTGATTATCTCAAAGAACAAACTAAACGTACAAATCTTTGTATTAAATGTGGCGCAAGAAGTGGGCTAACAAAAGGTACCTTATGTGTTAGCGGAATGGCTGCTAGGTGTCGCGATGTACGCCTAAACCTAACAAACCCGCCAACACAGAACACATGCCTCTATCTGTCACAACTAGAAATATTTGGAATACCACAAAAACCTTTTGCAGTTTCGGGAGACTCTGGAGCTCTTGTTTTTCAGGTAGATCCTCGAAATAGTGCAGAAGAAGACGATCAGTTATATTGTATTGGAATGATAGTTGGTGGAACTTCTTATTATTCAACCGTTGTCATACCCATTGAACCAATTCTAAAAGTATTCAATGTAAAGATGCAAACGTTCCCAGTAGAACCGATGGAATCGTGAATCAATAAATGTCCAGTTGAAATAGTAGAATCCTCAAGCAATAAAATCGGTGCATGGGTTAGAATCGAAAAGAAAGTTCCTTCTCATGGTAAAGAGACTTTTCATTTAAAAATGCAAAGCGATTTTCAGTGGCCATTCAGTTTTTGAATGGAAGGTGCATGTTATTGTTTTATATCAGTTCACTTTTAGCAGTGATTCATCAAACACATATCAGTTATCTTTTAGAAACATTTCCGCTCCTTTCCATGTTATTTTAGTCGTCTTTAAGTTCATGCAGCTTTCATTCAAGAACTTTTACATGACTTCTCTTTGTACACGCATTCTCAAATTATAGTCTCAATTCTCTTAAAAAAATGTACTGTGTTTTAACTAATACAATCATTGAAAGAAGGCCTGTTTTCTATCTGTCATATTAGACATTGTTGGTGGTTTTAAACAACGCACCAATTTTTTTCCGTCAAACTAGCGATAATCTACACAGAAAATTTCATTTTATGGCGAAAATTGATATTTACGTGACTGTCGCTCACGAATAGGTAGTTTTTGTTTTTAATTGAAAAGAAGCTCAAAACATTTTCATAATAATTTCTCAATTACACCACCCCACAAATATGCCATACTATCTAAGTATCACTTCCTTCACAAACAATAATGATCCAATTTTGTAAAGATTCCGATATATTAAGCAAATTCTAATGTCACCGAGAGCAAACGAATTCCCATCAGTACACTGAAAATGAACCTGTAAATTGCTGAAATGGCGCAATATATTTCCGATATAAATTCTGATCATCGAGACCATTTGTGCTCCTATATGGAATAATAAAATATACAATATTCATCTGTATTTCTCAGATATTGTTCACAAATTATCACTAGTTCAAAGGTTAAGATTTTCACCGATATTTACGTGTCAGTAATTATTTACAAAATTCTACAAGAAAACAAATTTATTTCCTATGCCTCAAATTTATCCACAAGTAAGCAGTAAATATACCTATAATTAAAAGTAAAATCAATAAACAACAATTAAATAAATACGATAGAGATTACAAAAAATATTTACGTTACCGATATTTACGTTACTACTTTTTAAAACATTCTAAAGTTGTTTGAACAGATTCGTGAATGTAACTCTGTGTATAAAATAGGAGTTGCACGTTCTTCCCGTGTTTTTTCCACGTGGCAAAGTTGCATTTTACTGGAGTAAGCAGACGGTTACGGGTGAGGAAACTGAGCGGCGGAAGTTCAAAGGTGAGCATTATATACAGATTTTCTGTGCGTTTGTTCGATTTAAGATATAAAAGAAATGATAAGTTACTAATTGGTTGAATAGTTATATCTTTATTTCTTGCCATTTTGAGAAACGAGTTTATCAATTTTGTTTTACAAATAAGGGCAAAATATTTACGTTACCATTCGTAACGTAAATATCTAGTATAACTGGCACAAAGCATTGGTTTTAATTTGCCTCGAATTCAAAATTACTGTTGATGACACACATATTTAACGATAATAACCGACTAAAGAAATTTTAGCCGATAGTCGATATGTTCGAATGAGAGTCGAATACTCGAATATTCGTTGACATACCTAATTTTAAACGCTTCCGTTTGGTTGGTTTTCAAATATGTTAGGGTATCACAGATCTAAAAATGTGTTTACTATTCACTTTTAGTAAAAGAATATGCAATTTATTATTACTTATTTCAATCCATAGGCGTAGGAACCATAGAAGGGTGGTGGGGTTGGGGTGTGGGTTAGGAGGTGAGGGGTTAGCCCATCCCCACATTTTTGTAAAGATATAGGTAATATAGACATTTTTAAAAATTGTAACCAAGATCACAAACTCAGAAAGAATACAGGGAGAGAAAAAAAAGAAACGAAGGAGACAACTACCTGAATAAAGAATCACGGCGGGTTTTAAGGTATTACGTACCAGCAAATGAATTGAATGAGAGAGAAAGGAAAAAATATAGCTCTGACAGAGAACAGCACCGCCTACAACAGTCTTGGTACTCCTCTAATTGTAAGGTTACCAAGTTTGAATAAAGGATCCGGAAGAAGAAATGGTGGGAAAAGAAAATATTCCCGAGCTTTGGCTCGTGCGTACAAGTCAATTAAAAATTTAAAGGAGGAGAACATGAAGTTTTTAAGAAAGTATAAGGCTAAATCAAGACAATATGACAGATTAAAAAAGAAAGTAGGTACATGTATTGTCAATGCAGAGGTTTCTAAAAACACAGGTTCCAGAACACCAAAGAAGATAACAGACGCAGAAATGACTGGATTAGATTTGACACCAAAAAGGAGAAACACAGTTCGTCGAAAATTGCTACAAGAAAATGTATTAATGCGTGAAATATCAGAAGCAAGAAATGCAACAACATCACGGTATGACCGTTTTGCATTAGCAAGGATCGTATCTGGTAAAATTTTGAAAAAGTATCGATGTCTTCGAGCTACAAGCAATGGCACTGGGATATGTAGACGCACTTTAAAGAAATCAGGAAACAAATATGTGAGAAGTGATAGGTGCCTTCCAATTGTTAAAAAAATTTCAGCTACTGTGGAAGAATTTATAAGCAGAGAAGATAACAGCAGAACACAACCAGGAAAATCCGATGCTGTGAAAGGACTGGACGGAGAAAAGAAACAGACGAAGGTTTTGACAGATTACCTGTCCAATCTGCATCAAAAGTTTTGCTCAGAAAAGCGTGAAATAAAAATTTCGTTGGCAACATTCTGCAGGCTGAGACCAAAGCATATTTTGACGGCAAAATTTGTATCTCGTACATCTTGCCTTTGCATCAAACACCAAAACATATCATTGCTTTGTCAAAGTTTGAGAAAGTATGGTATATCTATCAGTGAAAACCCTGAAAAACTTATTGATGAAGACTTGAACACCGATTTTGGCAAACAATTACCAGATTCTGTAACTTACAAATTATGGAGGCAGGTTCAAGTGGACGAGAAGAAGAAAATGAAAATCATAGAGAAAACTCTACCAAAAGATGAGTTTTTGAGGATGGCAGTAGAAGAGCAAGAAAAAGAACTATATGCGGTATTAACCAACATTTGCCCCCCAAAATCAAACTTTGATGGAGTAACATTTAATTAAGTCCTTAAACAGGGGAGTATATGATGACTTCAAAGCACTGAATAATTTCATAAGTAATGACGTCATATGTACGTAATGACGTCACAAATATGACGTAATTTCAGTTTTTTATGAATTTTGCAGAAAAATGTACATATTTCGTCGATATTTTAAATAAAAGTCACCGAGCGCATGTGTGTTCAGGATCAATATTTTGATATAATGTGTAGAATGATAATATCAATGAAATATGTCAATATTGTTCCTTAACACACATGCGCTCTATAAATTTTAAAGCTTAAATTGTTGAAATTTTGTCCATTTTGTCCTCTTTCTGAAAAAGGATATAAAATCGGACTAGTTTGTGACGTCATAAAAACAGAAATTGTGAATACACTGCTCTGGAACTATAATATTTTCTGTTAACTTATATTTCTCGTACAATTTATTGAATTCAGCACATTTCAGGAAGTTTTCAAAATTTGACTTTTGTGGGGGCAAACATATGCAATATACCGCATATAGTTCTTTGCAAAACATGTGGATAGAGTAAAGGCTCAATACAAGGAGATAAAAAACTTAAAAGAAAATATACCAAAAAATGAAATTCTTGTCCAAATGGACTTTGCCGAAAATTACACTTGCAAAACGCATGCCGAAATTCAAGGCGCTTACTGGAATCAGACCCCAGTTACAATACATCCAGTTATTGTTTATTTCAGGGATGAATCAAATTTACTTAAACACAAAAGTATTGCCGTTATTTCAGACGAACTTTCACACTCTACCAGTACCGTATGCTCATTCTTGGATGCTCTTATACCCCAGTTTAAAGCTTTGTGTCCCAGTGTTCAAACCGTCCACTACTGGACAGATAGTCCATCGAGCCAATACCGAAAGAAAACAATTTTTCATTTTGTTGCAGAGCATTTTGCAAAGTACAGCTTAAAGGCCCGCTGGAACTATTTTGAAACAGGCCACGGGAAATGACCTTGTGATGGACTTTGGGGAACTATAAAGCGGATGGCGGACAAAGCCGTAAATCGAGGAGCAGCTTCCATTCAAGACCCAAAAGAATTCTTCGATTGGGCAATTTCCTCAACGATTACAGAAGTTTTGTATATATATGTCGAAAAAAGTATATGTCGACAAAAACTATTACAGTTAAACTTGCAGAAATTAAAACCAGTCAAAGGAACGATGAGGCTTCATGCTGTAGGATTTGATGGCTCAACATCGGCGCTAAAAATCAAGGAAACATCTTGCTATTGTGCTGAATGTCTGTTGGGATCTTTCTGTTCTTCGTGGGACAGTGTGGCGTTAGCAAATTTGATTGAAGACAGTCTTCTTTCACAGCAAAACACGTTAACTATGAATCATGAAAAACCAGTAGCAAATCTGAGCGAAAGTCCAGTACATGTAATTCAGAAAGAGAATGAGGTGCAAAGAAAATTTCAGTTAGCAGTTGGTGATTTGGTTGCCTGTATTTATGACGATCAGTGGTATATTGGGAAGGTGTTGAAAATAGATCTTAATGATGTGGAAATCACTTTCACTGAAAGAGCTAAGGGCATGTTTAGATGGCCTGCCATTCCAGACATCATATGGTGTAACTGGGATAATATCCTTTGCAAAGTAAACTCTTTCACAGCGTCAGGAAAAAGCAAACGACTATGGAAATTGAATACTGAGGAAAGAGACAACATTGAATCGCTTTTTATTAAACGCAAATAACATTCAACGATAAAACTGTAAAAATTGAAGGTAAAAGACAGATGTATACATGAAATTTTCAATCAATTACACATAATTTAAAATTAACGTTATATTGGTTTTAAGGAAGTTGTAAACATTAGTGAAAAATGTTTTTGGACATTGTAAGAAATATGTTAATGAAGTAATACAGTGGCAAAAATCTATTTTGTTTGGTTGCTTAGGGAATTTCAAGATACATGCAAATAACTTTTTTTAATTACTTTTTCCTAGACCAATTTGTTTTTAAAAATACTTTTATCTTTTTTCAATTTTTTTTCCATTTTACTTAAAAGGGCAGATCACTCTAATTGCAAAAAAACAAAACAAAACAAAAAACAACCTTCTTTGATTCTTTGATGCGCAGTGTTTGAAGCTTCCTTAAAACTTACAAGCAATAAAAATTATTAACAAAGTCATAATTACCTTTGTGTTTTTGTATATTTTTGTTTTGAATTATCTTTTGTGCAAGAAAACAAAAGGAAAATAAATCCTAAATTCGATTAATTAAAATAGTTCTGTCTTATTTATTTGTCATTGTCACGACACCCTAGGCTTGATCAGTGATAACAAAACTATTTTTCTATTTACAATTTTATATATATAATATAAAAACAAATATGTACAAATATACAAAATGAAAATTAAAGAATTTCAAAATGTCTATCAGTGTCCATCCTGAGACCACGTTCCTTTATCCGTCCCCGCCTCCTGTGTTTAACGGTCCATGACCTACGGGTACCACGCCCTTACACCAAATGCCACCACGTCCTCGACGTCCCGCGCCTATCCCACGCGTCTTAAGCGTCTGCAATGCTGCCAAATCCGGGAAACCACGTTTCCTCTCTCACGGTCTCGGCCCAGCGTACCACGCCCTTAGGTTGCCTCCGCCGACAGCACCAAGTCATACTAACGTACATGTATCAATAGGGACCTTCAACAAATATGCGTAGACATAATAAGCTTGACCCCGAACGGGCTGCCTTACAACATAACATAAATGTTTACACATATACTTGTTTAAACATACAGTTTTAACTAACATGTATCACACCGCTTCGCAAAGCAAAATAATAATACAATGTAACGTTACACTCTGAGTAATAAACTAATATCATTACTTTACGCTTAAACTCACGGCATGTGCACGTGGTAAAATTCCCGTATACAATTCAAACACTTTCTCGTGGATAAAAATAGAATAAGCTCAATTAACATAATACTGCATTACTTTTTAATATAATAAATGTAAGTAAATTACACTTACCCTGATTGGAGATTCAGTTACCACGAAAAACTACCTAACCCTCCATGGACATAACTGTGAAACTACTTTCACTGGTCAAGGAAAACGTGCGCTACCCAAGACAAACCTGACATCACCTTATATAGCGACTGGCCAAATATTTAAATCACCTGAGCGTTACAATGGGGCTCCTTGCAGGATAAACACTAAATACAAATAAGGCTCAACGCAGGGCAATACTAATAAAAGAAAAACAAATAAACATGTAACAAAATCAACTTTGATTGTGACAGTCATACATAGTCGATATTTACGTGATATTTAACATACATTGAATAATAGTTGGTTATGGAAAAAGTACACGGTCTATGCTTTACAATAATTCGTAATTCTTTTGCCAGATTTCCACAAAATCAAATACTGCAGCATTTTGAAGAATGTTATGCTTGATTTTCAAGTAATTTGATTTAAAGATAATAATATAACTACCAAAATGTAGTTTCCTTCAATTGAAATTTTTGTCACTATTTTATTTTGCCATCAACCAAAATAAAGACTTTGCATACGTCTTTCAAATTTGCTTTCATTGTTGACGAAATGTCCATAGTAAATAAAAAAAGATGCGTTTTTTTTCATTTTTATTATATTTTGTTATTTTTTTCGTCTTAGAATATGGTGCGTCAGCGTCACGTAAATATCCGAACTTAAAATTAGCTTTTTCAGTACATTTAATTCTATGAGGGTCAACTGAATACGGCAAAACTAATGTAAATCAAATTGTAATATTTTTAATCTATACTCATTATTGAATAAAATGACACAAAATTATTTTCTTTTCCAGTCGCATTATTTTTCGTGTTTTTCACAAAGCGAATTGAGACTATAATTTGAGAATGATAAGGTCTTATTAATAGTATAAAAAAATATTTTGGGTGGAAGACCATCCTCTCAAGATGACACAATCATAATCTTTATCATATTATTCACTAACCAGTATATTGCTAAATAAATATGAATTCGTTGGGCATGCTATGACATTTGATCATGAAATATAACATTGAAAAATATCTATTAATGTACATTTTAGGATTTTTTAATCTCCAACAAGATGTGCATTGGCAAAAACGGTCACCTGTGTAATCTTGGTCCTGCTGTTCTTCATCAGATTATCATACTAATTCCAGTCCCACCCAGTCGTCATGGTCTTAACAATCTAATTCTGCTCTCCCTCAGGAAGCTTTCACATGAAATATTAGCTTTTCTGGTTCAGTGATCCTATAGAAAATTTTTTAATGATTTTAACCATTTATATTTCAATGTAAATCTTAAGTTGTGGGACTACGCTTCTTCTTGGTTCATTTTTTGAACAACTTAATTAAATAATGTGAAATTATTAAATATTTGCTCTGACTTGTTGAAATCGAATGTTCATTCAAAGTATTTTACCTAAATTGTTAAAATATCCATTTTTCAATTGTTTTTCTCTCATTTGCACATATACCAGCATCTTTTTGATGTTTTTTCTTCACTCTTAATTTTTTCCACAGATTCAATTCAATGAACTTTATATAATTTACTGTAGTTTTAACGTATTACATTAAGCGGTATATTCTATAAATGTACATCGCTAAATGTCTTGTTTTTCATAGATTTAACGAGGCCGAGTCTAATTCGAGTGTGCATGACTTTTGCGCAGCTTTTTAATTTCATGCAGTCATATGTGAGACGGTGCACCTTCCAGAAATATTGTGATTTCAATATAAAATTAACATTATCTGTTACGCCTACTGGTCTTAAGATGTGATTTTACGACAATAGTTTGACAAAACGCTGAAATGGCTCTAAGGACAACACTGTTTTCCGATTTTGTAAGCAATGCACGACACTGAAGAATGACACAGGACTCGCTTATATATTCGCAGACGTCCATAGATATTATAATATTTACATTTCCAATGTCTTTGTCCGAGATAAAATTACCAAATGTAAATGTACTTTATTTCCCCATCAATGTATTGGCGCGGTTCCAAAAAAACCACGTGCAGGGCGGGAAAAACAGCTAGATAGAAGCAGGGCTTGGAGCACGTGGATTGGCGGAATCAAAGCATGTAAATATAAGGAATAACTGTCAGATTTTTCAATTTCATGAAGATGATCAATCGATTGGCTTGCGTGATAATTTTATGCATAAACGCCTTCGGCGTTTATGCAAATTATCACGCAAGCCAATCGATTGATCACTTCATGAAATCGAAAAATAAGACAGTTATTCATTCCTTAACTAAAAACTGCTAACATAACATCAAAAGAAGCATACTAGCAATCTAAATATTGCTATTTTTACCAAAAATCATCTTTGCCGATAATTCATCTGCACCGATATGTATTTCTACCACAATATGGCAATTTTAGAGGTATTAGGCATCGAAAAAAAAACTTTGGACCAAAGTAGATGGTAACATTTTTTGAAATTCTACAATTCGGTGACTTTTTACAATAACTTTCATCTACTTGACTGAAGAAATTTCAACGATTTTTTAATCTGTAATGTAGCTTTGTTAATACCAATTTGCTTGTTTAACAATATTTGACAAAAGAGAATCTGCTTTAAAAGGTAAACTTTACACACTTTAGAAGGGAGATATAGAAATTGTGAAAGTACAGACGTGCTATATAATTATGATTTGCATACATACAAAGGTTGTTATTCTGCTCGAATAAAAGAGTTTAAAATTCTAAAGCATTTCAATTATTTTGAAGTTGAACAAAATGACACTAATAAAGTGCAGAAGATTTTTTTTTACACCTCAGCATAAAGGTTGGCCGACATTGTGCTGTTTTATTGTTCCTTAACAATTGCCCGTGCATGTCCCCGTGCAAAACCAGATTGAAATGAGTGGAAAGGTAAAATTCAAATTTAAAGTAAGACACAGAACGAGCGACAAAAAAAAATGTGCAATCGGTTACCGTCGTGATTGACATATGATAAAGATCAGGAAATTGAAACCTTTAAATACATAACGCTAGAAACCAAACATGCATCTACATGTATGTGTATACTTAGCAAATGAACAATAAATATTCAAACAAATAGAAAGCAACTACTTGGTTCCACCAAAAAAAAAAACAGATAAACCTGGAAGAATAAATCTAATTGCTATCAAATAATGTCGATTATCACATAAAAAATCATATAAATGTAACGCTTCAATTCCAATAAATATACAGAGATCAAAATTGAATTTTTTTTTCATACAAAAAATACTATCAAAAAAAGTACAACAGCATTGGAAATGTGAATTCTCCTCGGACGGTCAGCTGCACTGCGCGTGCTTTCAACAGTTTTGAGAGTAATAGTCGCACTACCAACAGAGCCCGTGATATATTTCTCGACTCTCACGACCTGGAATTCTGCTCCCGGACCATATATTGCTTCATCAAGTTCCGGTTTCCATGCAAATATACGGACAGGCTTCGGGCCCATATAGGGGGAGAAGTTATCATTGTGAATAATAAAAGTTACATTTCGAACAAACGCCATTGTTTCATTTGTAGATGTGGAGGTGAATTGGTTCCATACAAATCTTTTATCTACGGAATACTGATTAATATCAGATTCTGTCAAATTTACTCCCCGATACGTAGTTCCGTTATATTCAGTTAGATTTGGCGAATACATAAGAACACTCAGGAAAATAGCAGAATACGGGGCATAATATAGTTCTTCATCGGATAATGTTTTCGAGGTACAGTCATGTTCTCTAAGAATTCGATTCAGTCTTTTATATACAGCTAATGTGGTATAAAGATACACATATCGCTCATCGAAATCATTTTTAACACCAAAAGTGCTTTCGGCTGAATACGTTATTCCATTATATTGACTTGTGATGTTGCGCAGGTAAGTTTTTGTGGTGTTAATTAAATGCATTCGGTCTACATTATGATAAAGGTTGGATAAGGCTTCATGAAATCTTCCTGCAATTTCTATGTTTGGATCAATTATTTCAATGCCTTTGTTCAACAATTCCATTCCATTTTCCTGTATGCTTAAAGCGCATTCGCTACTTTGATAGGTGGAAGTTGCCGCACAATGAGAAAAAACGATCCCGAATACAAACAGAACTAAAATCAGGGACATCTTCATAATGCTAGAACAATAAATAATAATTAATAAAATATCTTAAAGTAATGATTGACAGAATTAAATGCAGTTTTTA
Source organism: Saccostrea glomerata (assembly GCA_003671525.1). Taxonomy (NCBI): domain Eukaryota; kingdom Metazoa; phylum Mollusca; class Bivalvia; order Ostreida; family Ostreidae; genus Saccostrea; species Saccostrea glomerata. Next base: position 175,986 of record PRKT01000580.1, on the reverse strand, counting down.
AAAACATTAATTTCGAAAATTTAAACAAAGATGTCTTATTTCGTTGAAGCAAGATACAGGTAAATAAGTCGGAGGTTACATGTATATTCTGATGTATTATATTATCTTATCAATAAAATAAAGGTATTTGCATCCAGATTCCTTTATTGTCGTCACTTACCTGCGTAAAAATATTTTTCGGTTGATATTTTAGTAGGAAACGTTTCCACTTCAAACAAATGTGTTTTTCAAAGAACTGCCAGAAAATGTTCTCCTTTCAATCTGCCGTTTAAAATTTTAACGTTATACTTTATGTCTTTAAGCTTTATTTCGTGAATTATTGTTTTTTGATTGGCTGTTCAAACTAAAATTTAAAACCATGTATCCTCCGTTAGGATCTATTGTATTTCATTAAAAATTCCAAAGTAGCGTGCTGCAAAATAACTTTAAACTGCGCAGAAGTTCATATGTGCATGCAAAACGTAAAGGAAATTATTCATGGATATATAGAATTTGGATCATGTTGCTGATTGATTTTTAGTTTTTTAATTTTTCATTTTTCTATTACGCAATTTGACATTAATAGAGACATTTTATTTGGAAATTATACAGCATGTTGTAATTTATAAACGATTGACCAACGAAAGCAAAAAAGTAAGACCTTAAAATAAAAGGTTACATATTATCAATAATTAATGCAGTAGCAAATGAAGAGTCTACTTATTTTCATACACAGTGTAGGTATTTAAGAAACAATAGTTAAGTATCTATAGGACAGAAGAATAGGCCTGAAAACATGGAAAATGTAAACTGAGCATTTCGAAAATATGAGAATGATTCTAAAAATAAAACTGCTTAGGAATATGTGTAGCATGTTAAATTATTAATATACCATTTACAACAAGATAAAAATGATTTTGCCATTAATTGATTTTCGGACAATAACACGCCAAGTAAATTAAGTAAACAATATAATGGAAATTAGTTTTCAACATCAAACAGCTCCTACTTGAGTAGTAAAGGCATCTGTCTGGTTGATGGAGACTATAGTCGAAAATTTTTGATATTTATCTGATTAAAATTTATCAAAAAAATAATACCGTTTTAACTCTATCATTTCATTAAGTACATGTAACTGTTGGCTGCAGAATATATGAAATCTAATTAAGCGGCCGATAGGGGTTTTATTGTGTGAAAACTATACAATAGCGAAACTCTTCATTTGTATACCATATATAACTTACATTAACTTCAGTGTACATGCTAAGTTTGGGGAAACTCTACCGTCCAAGTATTTTTGAGAGACTTTCTTACATTTACTATAGGATTATATTGGAAAATGCAAATTTTTACATGTTAGCACTAGCAATTATACAAATACTACAATAGACTTTTGTTCAGACTGTAATATTTTATGGGTAATGCTATTTTATACAATATATGTAAGTAATACAAAATTTTACCGTCTTGCTATCAGAGGGGGCATCTCAAAATAACAAAAATTAACGAATTTTCCTGTTTTTTTTATAGAGTACAACAAAATATGTCGGGCACAAAGGATTCATAAGAAAACCTAATAAAAACAAGCATTATGAGAGTATTGCATAAGCAATACATGTCCCCTACCGGGTTTCCCTTTTTCTTCAGGATGTCATTTCATAATGTGCAGAAGTTAGACCGAGGTAAAACTGCTTGATGTTGAGGTTTTGAATGCCTTTAACCAAATTAAATAATCCAAATGAAGATGAAGGTTGAATTTTTTATACTTATTTTTCAACGTCTTTTTCTCGCTTCATTGTTGACTATCGGAATTCAGCGCAGCACGAATCCGATCCGATCTCAAATAATTATGAAGAATTAAAAATGTCATAATTCTGTGAAAAATCAATGAAGCAAAACGAAATTCAAACTTGATCTGTAACTTTTTAAAGATATGCTCACTTACCAAAATTCAGCTCAATATCTGCAAGCATCTTGGAAAAAATGCGGAAAACCAATTAGGACAGACTGGCAGACAGATGGGACAGCTAGACAGACGGACGGAGGGGTTGACGGACAGACAGACGGACGGACAGACGCAGAGGAAACCTACATGTATAGTCCCCTATAGTTTCACCTGTAGGGGACTAACTAGAAAGTTTGCTATTTCAAGCAATAGTGTATGTCGCCACGAATTGGACGAGACTTTCATATTTTCATCACTAAAACTACCCATTAGGTAAGCTTGGAAAACAATCGACTCGTATCGGTCCTTTCGGTACTTTGGTTTAAAAAAACAATGTTAAAGAATTTTCACTTTTCCCCTGTTTACATGGCAACTATTGACAATTTGCAATTTTTTAATGCAACGTGCACAATATCAGATACGAATCATTAAATCAATAAAGTTTCATGACAAATGTCCAAGGAACCAATGAGATAACTCTCGGACAAAATTCGTCGCTTTTTGCTGGTTTCCATGGCAACTGTATCCATTTTATAATTGAATGACCACACAACGTAACTACAAACAGTGATCGTCCTTTCAGGAAAGTTTTAAAAAAATTGTCCCAGCCATCTTTGAGAATCAGCACGTAGAAAGAAAAACATGTATACAATTACGACTTCGTTCAGGGCGACATAATAATGAAGATATTCTCAAATCTATGTTTTAAATTTTAAGAGCGTATATGTTTATTACTTATAAATTTCTTTAATAAGATTTTTATCACTCCTTCCTTTTAGAGCGTTAGTTTATAATACATGTACTAGTAACGTCTAAAACATACTGTTACGACGTCAACCTAATTATCAATTGCAAATCGGTAAATATATAATATAAGTTACTAGTATAGAAAATGGGAATTACATTTTTATACCCATAATTTCTGAATTTTGTTTAATTCTTTTAAATTAATTAACCAAAAAAAAGTTGCTTTAAAGCAGTAAATACGCTTTATTTTACAATGATGCGCGAAATATTGCGCAATCGGTCCCCTTAAACCATGTATCACCTATTACAAAAAAAATATATTTCACTTAGCTTAATGTAAACTAGAGGTACTGTGAGCAATGAGCTCACTAAATGATACTCCCGGCCTCCAATATGAATATAATGGCAGTGTCCATGTTTTGCTCTGGAAAATCAAAAATGTAGATCAGATCAGATCAAAAAGTAAAATATAAGGTGCACACTGGCAATATGTAATTAAGAATCTGTGAAAGTTTCATTAAATTTCCTTCAGTGGTATGAGAGGATTTGCGGATAAGAGATGGGTACCCGAAAGCGTAACAGACAGACGGACGGAAAACCGATTACTATATACCCTCCCACTTTTCAAGCGGGGGGGGGGGGGGGGGTATAATAAAAAACACAAAGTTTGTAAAGATAGGTTTATGTCGTAGGTATAATTTAATGTTCTAAAAAGGGGCCTGCTTTTCAGTTAATCTTTAATGATAAGGAGCTTTGTATTAAAGTCCTACACGCTATATGAACGCCGACTTTTGTGTGGAAACACATGAAGTGTTATAAAAAATAATACTTTCGACAAAATTTTACTATAGAAGTCGTTGTAATAAAAAAAACAATTAAGCAATATCTAGCAATTAAGAATTCAGTCTTTTCATGAATATTGATGAAGGAAGTGCGTATTAAACAGTAGGCCACGGAAAATCACAGACAACAAGTTATGTTGCATTTTGACAACAATTATTAATAAAAGTCTCATGTGCATCATAACAGAGTAGATGGTTGATACTGATTACATTAAAAGATAAGTATCATTTAGAGTTGGACGCTTGCAATTCACGTCAACAGTGAGTAGTACCTCAAACGACGTACCTTGTTTTCTTCACGCCGTGTTTGTTTATCAATCTAAAAGTACCGTGACGTCATGGATGTATTTAAAAAAAAAAAGCAATTTCTCTTCTAGAAGGGTTAACAATAATTATAATTTGATAACTTTATAACGTGTTTAATTTTAATGGTGTAATTTACAGTATTTTCGTTACTTTTATTAATAAACAAAATATATAAATCTCTAATCTTCTTTTAACTGGCGCAAGTTATAGCGTGTATACTTTTAAAATGCTGTTTATTTTAAAGACGTACCACATGAAAGACAATTATAGGTATATTTTGTATCGCGTAATTTATAAAGAAAATGAAAGTTATTCATATATTGTTATGCTAGGCAGAAGGTCAGTGTTTCCCTTTTCCTGATGACTAACGAACGACTATTTCCCTTTAAATCTTACCAATTGTAATCATTATTTCGCTAACCATTTAACTTTGTTGTGGATGATTGATTATGTATCCATGCTTTTAATTAAATTAAGTGGCAAAGTGAAAAAAAAAAACACTTCGTCTATCAGCTGTAGGGTTTGTAATTATCCAAATATTATACCCTTTCGACAATTTACGAAAACATTATTATAACCCCCACCCCCCTTGCTTAAAAAGTGGGAGGGTATACTGTAATCGGTATTTCCGTCCGTGCGTCGTTTGTCCGTCTAATGCCTAAGTCACATTTCCCGGCCGGTAGCCGTAGACTGTTGGTAATCGGTGGTAATTTGTGGTGTTAACGATGCCCCAACATCGGTACACATCGGCCTAGTAGTCCTTTAAGTATCAGTCACATTATCAGCGTTGGCTATACGATGAGCAACCAATGCTTTTTATAATCAAAGTACTGAGAGTACTGATAGGCGGAAGCATGTATGCAAGTTCTCATGTGCAAAACTTTAATGACACATATTTGAAGCATTTGAAGGGATGATAAATACTTTGGATTGTAGTATTGAAACCAAGGAACAAGAATAAACAATATGTCTCGCTTTTGATGCGGATACATGAGAATAAGTCACGTCAATAGCAATATGAACATTTTAACATTTATTATATCCCCGCTTGAAAAGTGGGAGGGTATACTGTAATCGTTATGTCCATCCGTACGTACGTCTAGCTGTCCGTTCGTCCATCTGTTACGCTTAGGGGTACTCATATCTTATCCGCAATTCCTCTTATACCACTGAGTGAAATTTAATGAAACCTTCATAGAATCTGTATTACATATTGCCATTGTGACCTCTTCTTTTGCTTTTTGATCCGACACATATTTTAGGTTTCCCAGCCACAGCAAAACATGGACTTTTCCATTATAATCATTTGGGAGGCGGGGGTATCTTTTAGTGAGTTCATTGCTCACAGTACCTCTAGTTTTTGTCAAGTATAACAAGTTAAAATTGAAATGCAAGTTGCAATACATAAAATTTGTAAGATATGGTTTTGGGGAACAATAAATGGAAAATTATAAAATTTCACACAAAAATGAGAACTAATGAGTAATAAAAAAACAATAAATATCACAACTGCTTTTGGGTTTTGTATGTGTACATGTATTAAGTTTTAGTACCAATGAAACAAAGTCTTGTAATAAAACAGCAAATTATATAAGGAATACAACATACACAGAAGACCTTACATAGATTTACAATGTGCTTGTGGTTCTATGAATTGTTTTCATTCAATACATGTATGACCCAGGTAGAACAAATCACACAAGTCTCTAATGCTGGTGACAGTTGAGCCCTGTGTCATGATGTCCACAATAAATGGAATATTTTTTCCGGAGAGCTTCTATCATGGCAGGCCCTTGAATGCCAGACAGTTTTATTTTTATTCCTGTGGTAAATTTGTCTTTGATGATTGTACTAAAATATTGGTACATACATCCCAATATCAGTGGTGATTTCTTTTCTAGAGATTATCTACACGATTCCATTCACAATTGTCTCTTGGCAGAATTTTCTACAAAGTGTATAATTGAAAAAATAAAAATAAGAATATCTCACAATGTTTATTTAACAAAAATTATTTCACATTATGTATCTGACTTTCAATAAATGAAATCAAGGACTTCAAATAACTTTTTATGATATACCGGATATTTTACATGTAATATATTTTCTAGGGAAGTCAACTTTACCGGGTACTCGATCCAAGGTCCAAGTATCGAATACTAAAAATAGGTACTCCTTTACTCGGATGTATATTATTTCTTATTTCAAGGTACACATTTTTATCAGAAAGTTATCAATTATAACTAAAACATGCAAATGGTAATTAGCATGTCTTCATCTACACTTAGCTGTAAAACACCTGTTATCGCCTTGATCTACATTCATTCATTCAATGAAATCTGACATGCAAAGAAATTAATGCCACTATACCCACTTCAAGAGTGAAGTGGATAATATAGAAATAACAAAAGATTCAAAACTGCTGAAAGTGAACTTGTGTAGTAAGTTTAGTGTAAATATACTGGAAACAACCAACAAATGAAATAATATAAGACTAGCGATCCTGACCAACAATATCCGTCCCCTCTCTTTCGCTAGTTATATAACCTACATGTGTACACAGCAGTTTTTCAAATAGATCCAATTAAAACAAACTTGTGTAATTTTGGGTGTATTGTGCATTTGTGTTTTATTTGATAACTAATTATATTTGTACATGTAATGAAAAAGTCAGATATCGAGTAAGCGATTATTAAACATGTTAAATATTGACCGATTTGACTTTTCTAATATTTTTTTGTATTTGTTTTCTCTTTCAAAAGCCTACTATTACAAGTAATCATGTATTTGCATGTATCTAAAAAAAAATGAAAAGAAAATAAGTCAACGAAAATAAGAAAAGTCAAAATATACTTTCAAAAATAGTATTCGGTTCAGTTTTGCCATCATAACAAGAAGATTTGTTATGCTATAAAAAAATATGTATCATAAGTTATGAAAATTTTTTACACTTAGCTAGAAATATCATAAATTGATGTACTCACCTTCAGAAAAGTGTTTCTGGTTGTGCTGAGTTGAGTTTTCTTCTGCCATTTAGAGGTGGCACAGGGCAAATCCACAATGCAATCTTAATTATATCCCCTTTCTGTTAGCTGTGTTACAACGCACTTTGAAAAATTACGCACTTTGAAAAAATTTTTCAAAGTGCGTTAAAATTTGGGACCAAGCTAACGCACTTTGAAAAAGATAATTCTTTTTCAAAGTGCGTTAATATCGACCATATTAACGCACTTTGAAAAAAATGTAAAGATTGATCAATATTCCTTCAAATAATCGGTATGATAAAAAACAGATCCTGGTTTGATAACTTTTTAATGATAAGTCACTGTAGGACCTGGGATATTGACGTTTTAAATATTTAAGGTTTTGATAAAATAAAAGGGAAAATTAAAGGGTCTTGAAAGAAAGAGTGACGATTGTTTAAGTTCATTAATTCGTTTCTTCTTTTTTTTTTTTAATTCTAGTCTTTTATAAGTAGATGTAAAGCTGTATAGGGGGCACTAACAGAAGACAGCTTCAAGCAACTTAGCATTTATCATAATAAAACAGGGCCAATTTGTCAAAACTAAAAAAAAATCTTTCTCTCTCATACGTTTTACTGTACTTAAAAATTTCTAGTTTTCAGCTGTTTTAATTAACTCATTTATTATTGAAAGTTTTCAACGTCATACCAGTTAGGTAAATACATAATTATATGAATGCTTTGAGCATAGCATAGACATCGAGACTCGCCGATAGGGCCAGGGGAGGGGATGGGTCGGGCCTAAGTCCCCCAGTTATTTTTGAAAGATATATACATCGTTTAGCGTTGAAAATGCAGCGTGCCCTTTTTAGGTTTATTGCTCCCCTCCCCTGTTTGTTACCGACACCTATGTATTGGAAAGATAAAGATTTGGACTGATTGATCTTATACCCGTCTTCTCCTCTTTTCGACGGGAGTAAATCAATTCATTTTTGAGGTTAGGGTTAGGCTTAGTTTTTTTTTGAAAGATAAATAACAAATAAGATTTTTCCATGACTAAAATGTGATTTTTTTTTCAAAGTGCGTTAAGTGTCTCCATAGTAAAATATATTGATGTAGATTTTTAACGCACTTTGAAAAATTTTTTCAAAGTGCGTTAAGTTGGTCCAAAATTTAACGCACTTTGAAAAATTTTTTCAAAGTGCGTTGATTTTGTCCCAATTTTAACGCACTTTGAAAAAATTTTTCAAAGTGCGTAATTTTTTCAAAGTGCGTTGCCACATAGCTGCCTCCGTAGCAGGGACACATCTATACAAAATACAATGTAGTTCTTATGCTTGCGTTTTAATTTCTGTCCAGATTTTACAGTTTTGGCCCATCCTTCAACATACATGTATTAACATTAAATTAGAAAGGATATATAAATGTATACACAAACTCGGCATGATAATTCCTCAAATAATTTCTCCCAGGCATGTAATCATGGTAATTATAGAGTACCAGGTCGTTCGATAAGACCCGACCATAACAGCTATCATATTACGATATCTAAAGCATGCCTGCATAGGGAGGCGACATTTTCAGGTTAAAACAATCAAAGATAAGGGTGACAATAAAAGATAGGATAATCACGCAGCGTGAGTTACCTTGTTTATTTTGAAGAGAAGGCCTGTCACTTCCAGTCAACCATTGTAAATCATTTGTGCTCCACGTGGGTTTGTTGACAATAATTTCACGCTGAATCGTTTATATGTTAGATTATTACGCGAATGTGGTACACAATTGATAAAAGGAGTTACATACCTCTTTTCTTCTCTTTTATACAAGATTATTGAAAAGATAAGTTCCTCAGTAGCTATGTACCTGTCATTAATTCTTAAACATAATTACCTACTTGAACTATTTTATCCCTCGTAGTATTTCTAAAGATCGCTTCAGTACCCCCGTGCTAATCAAATGTTGAACCCGATTTGTTTATGTTTTAGACGTACAGAGTTGTCGTTCGTTCTTCTCTCAAACGTGAAACGTATCAGCAGTACTAAAGTAACTATTCGTTCTATTATTAGGCTATTATTTTTATTGGACTTTTTTACATTAATCAAAATTAATTGTTAAAATAAATTCGCCATAACACACGCTTTTTGATATGATAATAACGATAAAGATTGGGAAGGGGGTCGAATATGATTAAGCGAGTTGTATGCCCTTAGTTTAAGATACATCCGTTTGGAGTACCATGAAACGGGGCAAACATCTTGAGAGGTCGAAAGGTCAACAAAGCATGCAAAAGTAAAAGGCGGCTTCCGCCTAATAAAAATGGCGTTATTAGCCGGCCTCTAGTTTTATTTTCATAGTAACTGCTCTGATTTCACAAGTCAATAAGGTAACTTTTAAAAGTATACATAATATATTATATAATTTCATAAAAACGACAAATAGCGCATATCTAAGCAGCAAGCAAAGAATAATTATGATTTCTTTTTTTACGGATTAATTGTTTATGTTATTTCCGTTCAAAAAATATATATCAATCCATGCATCATCGTCGCAAACCACGGCCAAAATGTACGATCCTCTCCCATATCTGGCCGTGGTTGAACGAGGAGAGAATTTGTAGTTCATTAAAAAATTGACCAATGCGAGTAAAGCATAGTCGGATGATGAAGTTTATCGCGACCTTTCAATATCAAATCACAATAAAGGAAATATTTCTTGTATACTGTTGACGTCAGTTGTTGATTTCAAATTGCGATGGAAACAAAATTTGCCACTGACTGAATATGACGTCACAATAGAGAGGCGTAAATATTCAAGATAACGACACTTTTTGTGATCAAGCAGCCACGGGTAGGAGAGAGTTATATGCAGACTCGGGACAGTGGCTTGAGACGATGTCCATGCATCAAAATTTTGTTTTTGTTATGTATCCTTTAAAGATTAAATGTTCACAACAAGTCGGCCAATCCATAGGCGTCGGAACCGGGAGGTAGGGGGGGGGGGGGGGG
>PRKT01000580.1:154590-165482 GCA_003671525.1 Saccostrea glomerata | reverse complement strand
CCCCCCACTTTCAATTGCTTCCGACGCCAATGCAACCGTCGCCCGATCATCAGGCTCTGAGCTACAGTTTTATTTAACCGTCGGCCAAAGTGTTTGACATCCTCATTGTCGAACGACGGACGACCGACTTAATAAACTAATCGCCGATGGTCGGACGATGATCGAAGGCTGGTCGACGGATAACCTTGATAGAATAAATCTGCCTCCGACACAATAAAAATTATAACTTGGACCGATTGACAAATAATTGGTCAGGTGACAAATAAAGAGGTCAAAATCGGACAAGACAACTGCCAATTAGCTGCCGACTGCCACCCGAAGAATCCCATTTCTGCTTCAAAAACCGTCGCCCGTTGATATTTTTGGATATGTGACTGGGGTTTTACATGTAAACCAGTCTTCAAATATAGTTTAATTAGCTTCAAAAACTGATAGTTCTAGTATCTATCTGTCCCTGTAGTTTTCACTAGTACCATGATACATTGTAATATTAACAATTAAATATATTTATTTTAACCCCATATTATTACGTCTCATATTAGACCTATCTTAATTGGTCTTTGAAGAACATTTACAAAGATAAGATAATTTGTCTTATTTTTTATGCATCTATTATTTACAAGTGTACATATCATTAAAACTACGAAAGCATTAATCTTCTTGTGTTATACAATTAATGTTCTTGCATACTTGTCTCATTCCGGATACCTTTCAAATACATTATATATATAGTGATAAATTACCAAAGGTAAATGGCAAAGAAGAAGAACTTCCCTCAGTAGAATACAAAAAATAGAGCCCTGGAAACACTTGACATACTGATCTAAATGTTCAAAAATTTCGTAAAAATACCCCTAAATACGGCTAATTCGTGAAGTTATGCATATTTTTCCAGAAATTCATTAAATATAGTGTTGGGTTAATCATTTTACAAAGTTTCAGTAATATATGACAACGCTTGAGTGAAGGACTGGTTTTAGCTTAGCTGGTCGGTATCAGTGCGATACATAATTATGTAGTTGTTTGCAGCTTATTTAGGTCGATCAAAATTTGAATTCAACTGATGGACAAGATATGCGCGTTTACTTGCTGTTAAAAACTTAAAATACAATTTAGTTCACAAACCATGTATTAATGCTGGGTTTTCAATTTCTGCTCAGTAATATTTGTTTAATTTCCTTTTCATAAATGAAAAAGAAAATGAGATGTTCTATTAAGAATACACAAGCTTATTCGTAATCTTCATGAAATGCAGATCCGCACATTCGTGTATTTTCTTGTTTGTTGACAAATTCTTGCACATGGAATAATAATATATATTCAATTGCAGTCGACCCTAATTTTCCATCAATCATCTTGAAGACTTTCCCATTATTTCCCGATTATGACAAGGAGTTCGTGGCAAGTGTGACCGGTTCAGGCAAGGAAAGGCTCACTCCTCAATGGCACCTGCTCCCACATGTTTTGGATGTCCGTGTCTGTTTAGCGCCTATATTGTATTGTTTTATGGACTTTTGAGCTTGAAAATTGTTCTTTTTATCCATAAATTGCATAAGAAATACAAAAAGTACAATCTCCTTGAATACAATCACAAAAAGCCAAAAAATAATGATAAAAGAAATTTCTTTTATATAATGTTTACATGCAGCGTCATGTTTCAAATAAATAAAGAAAGTTAAATCTACAAATTAAATGATAAATGTATCTTATGATATTTACTCTAACAATTATAGACGGAGTGCAGTTAATTGCTATTTTTAGCTTTTTTTTCTCTAGAACCCAATATCTCTAAGTTTCCAAATTCATTTTTGACAATTGTCATAGATGTTATATTTAAATTTGTTCTAATAATTGGCGCGCATTGCCAATTAAAGACGTTCGCTGCGTTTGTTTGTTGTGTGTTTGGTGTGAATGTTTTGAGAGATCATGTGACATTGTTATTTTCGTATTTACACGTGTTTCCGGTTTGGTGACCTAACGTGACCTCACTGCTGACTAATAACTGACCGTTTTTATCTCATTAATATGCGTGTCTTAACTTCTGCACTCAGTATATAAGCATTGTACCCGCCAAATTCTTTACCTTCACGATTTTTGCCTTTACGGTAGAAGACAGATTTGCATTATATTATACTAGAAGTATTCTTCAAAGATTTACTTGGTTTAATATTTAACTGGATTCCTGGTAAGCTTACCGTTGACCTTTATTATAATTATCATGTAAACGTATTTTATATTTAACTTTTATTAATTAATCCCGACAGCGAACAATCATATAATTTATGTGTTGTTAATGTCTGTTCTTTAAATGTAAAGTATTCGTCTTGTGTGTATTGTGTTGTGAGAGTGTGTTTGATTTATACTTTGTAGGTTTATTACTATAAGCACGTAAATAAATATTTTTTGTGCCGAATCCAGTGTTGGAATGTTTCCTACAAAAGACCCGGCGACACAATGAACATATATATAAGAGTCAACCAAAGTTTTAAGACGTATTTTTAATTGATCTCTCAAGTGTGCGTAATTTACAAAAAAAGATCTCCTATATACTAGTAGTTTATAAAAAGAAAAAAAAAGTGTCATTATATACTGATATAGTTAACCCTTTAACGCCCAGAGACGCCTTTTGACGCCTTTTCAGCATTACGGACATATAACTGCAGGCGTTTCGTAAATAATTGAGATACAACAAAACAAATGATATATTAGTAAACTAGAGAAGAAACTGAACACTTCTGCTACACAAAATTTTTCTATATGATGCTAAGAAATTATCGTAAACTTGAAGTCAATTTTGCATACCCTACTAGGATATTGATAAAATTACGCATAAATGTCTGATTTTGTGCTATTTTCCGTGGCCTTTAACTAAATTTCAACACAAAATTAAATTTTAAAAATGCCATAACCCGAAAGTTAGGAAATTTCCCTACATTTTTTATTACAAACTTTTTAAGGTACATGCATTCGTTACAGAGATATTTTTTGTTGAAAATTGGATCTTTTTAGAGTAAAACACAAAAGATGCACTATGACGTCATTTGGCGTTTTACATATGTACAATGAAATTGTGTATGAACGCAATGTAAAACAAACTGATTCTTTTGATACTTGGAACAGATTACTTTTTTTAAATGACTTATTTATAAAGACGTGTTAATGTTCGACATGACTTGAGTCATTAAAATAATAAATGATTTTTCCATAGCTTCGGGAGAAATATTATGCACATGTAGTAAATGTCGTTTGCTCAGTGCCCCGATTGCGTACACCCGTTTCAGAAATCCCTGTCGAATTTGTGTCATTTCGACATGTACTAAAGAACAGTTAATCAAATTAATCAAATAATAACAAATTATCGTTTCCATCTTACATATCATTTAAAAAAAAAACAATACCGATACAAGCATATTCATGGTCGTCGGTACCAAATCACATCACAATGAGAGGCGATATTTTCTAACAAGTTCATAAAACGATCATAGAATTTACGAAACCTAACTTTAATACAAGGTTGTTGAATAACTGTAACATTAACTAATCTGTCAGTATCCTGTCTCGGTTTAAAAAGATGGTCTTAATCGGACCATGTTTTTGAATATCAAATAAGAAGTTATGCAGATGAATTATAACTAATACACAAGGGAAGTCGACGACTAAGAAGTTTACGTCATCTCGTACAATCAAGTTGCTAACCGACCCTCATCTTCTAGAGTCAATTTTAAAACAAATATGAAACAGATGCAGAAGACATTGTGTTATCTTTTATTTTAAGATTCACTGGGATATATGGAATCGAAGTATAAATGAAAGTAACTATTGTGAAACGCTCGTTGTGTCAACATTCGTTTTTATGATCTTTTGTATTTAAAGACAAGGTCACTGCATCGACAATAGAACGTGCTAAATAATGACTTAAAACTAGACTGTTGATATTCCTGTTTCATCAACTTATTTGTTAATATCCTGTCACATTTTAGAAACTATTCATATATAGAGCATGATCCAGTGTATCAAATTAACTGGGAATCATAAACCCCATATGTAAATTTTAGGGGTAAGGATAGCTGCAGATCTGTAGCTCTCCGAAAAAATATATATTGATAGACCGGAGAGCTACAGAGTCACCCATTGAAAAAACTGTATATTTATTGCGCACAAAAAAGTGCGCTCGATTCTTGATTAATTTTTCCAAATTCTTACCTCACTTGCAAAAATTGGAAGATTTCAAAAAATTACTCTCTCCTCTATCAAGTTCTTTCGTAGTTGACATCTGAACGAAGCATATTGGACCGAATTATCTTTGAAACCAAAATGGCAGTATAGATAAGCGAAATGTCCGATGATTGCAATATCAGGGCCAGGAGGACTATCAACAACAATTATGAGGAATGTTTTGTTGTGGAAAGAGGCAAAGAATATGTTAGGAACACACGGTTAGAAATATTTTGAGATTACAGCTTTAAAAACATGGAGAAAAAAATCGAGAACCGAGCGCATTTTTTTGTGCGCAATAAATATACAGTTTTTTTTCGATGGATGGCACTGTAGCTCTCCGGTCTATCAATATTTTTTTTTTCGGAGAGCTATAGATTTGCAGCTAGTGCTGTAACTAAGTTGTTATAATTAAGTAACGATGCAAAAATTTTACACTTTGCTATACGTACGCCTTTATTTGCTACCATCATTTTTTTTTTTAATTTCACACTATGTTATTGTCTTTTTGAGTTTTTTTTTCACGGGGGGCGGGGGTGAGGGGAGGTAAGTTCACAGTCTGAATAACATAACATCTATAACATATTATGATGAACTATTACATTCATTTATCTATATAAATTTTGTCAGTCCTCACAGAGTTAAAAAAAAGTGTATCAAACTTGATAAATTTGAAATAAAAAAAACCTCCCTCATTGAACTGTTACAAAAAATAAATAAAACCGAGCGAGTATGTAAAACATTTACCAGATGATCGATTCAAAATAGCAAAATGCGCCATTGGAAATCAAAGTCGTTTTTTAGCCGGGCTTATTGCTCAAAGAGCAATTGCCGGCTTATGTGAACCTGTTCAAGGCAGGATGTTAACCCCATAGTCGCCATTTTAAACTTACGTGCAAAAATATAGTTCTATACTCTCAACCGCTTTTGAGATAATACAAACGTTAAATAAAGCAATAAAAAAAAACGAGGTTGTAAATATATAAATAAACATTAGCAGTAATGACTTTGAAACTTCAGTCCGAAGTCAAAGAACATAGTTCATTAGTGTAAGGATTTTTGATAAATTGGACCGTGGTATTAGGATTGAAAAACTCACTGTCAGTGTCTTATCATTTATATTGATAGTTTTAAAATAATTTTTCCATCAGAATATAGACGTGATTCGTGTAAGAAATTCATTCTACTCTGTAAATGAGCCCGGCTCTCTGTACTTCCGAGTACTTTGATTAAACTGTAGAAATACGTAAATGAAAGTTAAATCAAAAGTATCGGGATATAATACCCACGGAAGCTCTACAATTTTGGTAAAACTTGTGTTTTTCACAGCAGAAATCAACGGAAAATATTTATTTTAATATCTCCCTTTCAGTTATAGTTAATTGTTATTCAACAAATACATAAGTAAGTAAGTAAATTTTATTTAAAGTCGGCATTGTATACATACATAACAATAAACATGAGCTCTGTAGAGCTCTTAAACCGACTATCACAGTTAAAATATCACAGAAAGACGTTTACACATAAATTATCATGCAAAAACACATGTACATATATACACATACAAAAATTATGACAGATAAAATGAATTTTAAGAATTTAACAAATTTTAAGAATTTATAGTTTCTTTAGGATAAATTTAAGAAAAAAAGACAACTTGAAAAGCAATATGAATGCATTAAGAGAAACAAAAATAAATATAACGTGAGTATTATAAATAAATAAATAAAAGTCATATGATAGTACATGTAATAAAATTAAGTACTAAGTTTAATTCATAAATTCATATAAAAATTACTAATTGTATTATATTAATAATATTAAAAATAATTAAATAAAAAAAACCTGATAATTGAATAAATTTGAAAGTTTAGGAAATTTAAAATTCACACAGACATAGCTAAACCAAATTGAGAACGAAGGAAAGAATAAAAAATAAAAATAAATAATAATAATAATAATTTTAAGTAATTCATGTTCCTCATCAATACACATCCTGCCTAGTGATTGGGTCAGTCCCTACCTACATAGGCAAGATATGCATATTGTGAGGTTAAAGGAAAAAAAGAATAATAAATGAAATAGGTGATATCATTAGAGAAAATGAAAGATTTAAAAAATAAATGAAAATTCAACTGTTTCTAAACATCGTCTCATCAGCTATGCAGCCCTACGCTATGGTTTCTGCAGGAACTGCATTTGCATTTTTCCCCCGTCCATGTCTCAATGAAAGTTGGCTGAGGGTGGAAAGTTCCCTAGCATGATTTGGTAGAGAATTCCACAGCGCAGCAGCTGCATAGCTGAATGATTGTTTTCCATACCTAGTGGTTCTTGGCCTAGGTAATTTCAGGGTCTTTTGATATCTAAAATTGTATGTTGAATTTCGCTGTTGAACTAAATCTTGCAGGAACAGTGGGCATTGATTGTTTATAATTTTGAAAACTTCAAGGGCCATGGCTCTCATACGCCTGATTTTCAGTGAGGGGAGGTTTGATTTTTCTAGGAGCTGGTCATAACTGCTTGTGTAGTCATTATATATGAATCTTAGTGCTCGCTCTTGAATTTTTTCTATTTTTTGGCAATTTTGTTCACTGCTAAAATGCCATACCAGAGGACAATAACTAAAGTTGGACATTATAAAGGAGTGATAGATGGTAAGTTTACCCAGTTTACAGAGATGTTTCCCGACACGTTTTAACACATTTAATTGTCGAGCTGCTTTTTTACAAATATTTGATATATGAGAATTGAAGTTTAAGTTAAAATCAAAAGTAACACCAAGCAGTTTCACTTCATCCTCACAGGCAAGAGTTGTACCTTTCAAGTTTAAAGTAATGTTTTTATCATGCGTCTTTTTCCCCAGTGCTATTGCTTGAAATTTTTCTGGGTTTGCCTGCATTTTATTAGCTGAAAACCAATCGATGAGAGTGCCACTTTCCTTTTCAAGAGTAGTAATGACATTTTGTAAGATAGGATCAGATTTGGATAAGGTATTATCATCAGCATAATTGTACAAATCTGAATTTTTTACAAAATAAAAAATATCATTAATGAAAATATTAAAAATGACTGGCCCAAGAATTGATCCTTGAGGTACACCTTTAAAGATATCCAACAAGGTGCTTATATTTTGACTAATTTTGACACACTGTTTTCTGCAAGATAAATAGTTCTTTATCAGATCTACCGCAGGTGGAGAGAGACCATAAGATTTTAGTTTGAGCAGAACTAGATCATGAGGGAGGCAGTCAAATGCCTTGGATAAGTCCATTAAAATAGCAGCAACATATTTATTTTCATCAAGAGCTCTCTTCCAATCCTCGGTGATTCTTAATAAGGTTGATTGGCAACCATACCCTGATCTAAATGCCGCTAAATAAGGGTTAAAAATTTTCTCAAAATAGTTCGATATTTGAGTGTTAATTGCATTTTCAAAAACCTTGGAAAGAGCTGGGAGGACGCTAACTGGTCTATAGTTTCCCTTATCTAAGACACTGTTCTTTTTGTGAATAGGGACTACTTGGGCTATTTTAAGGGAATCTGGGAAAACTGAGGATGACAGCGACATATTTACCAGTTTGGTCAAGGGACTGATAATAACAGGCTTCGCGTAATGTAGTATCTTTGGGGAAATCCCGTCTATGCCTGTAGCTTTTCTAATATTGATCTTACTAATTTGTTTACTTATAAATTCTTCATCAATAGGTTTAAATTGGAAAGATTGATCACTGAGTTGTGGCAAGTTTTCCCTAATTGCTTTAACACTTGGGTGATTATCATCAGTGCTTAAATTTGAATTTCCTATATTTTTGGCCACATTAACAAAGAAGTCGTTGAAGATTCCTGGTATTTTGGATTGGTCAGTTTCAATCACATCATTTTCTAACAAGACTGTATCTTTCTGTGCACAACTGCCCTTGTTTGTTAAAAAAGGTTTAATAGTGGGCCAGAAGTCCTTAGATTTCGGACCACCTGTACATCTTTCCAAAAAGTAATTATTAACTGATTTATTCTTTAACTTTGTAACATAGTTCCTTTGAACTCTATAGGCTTCCCAGTTCTTACTTGACCTACAAGTTTGGTATTTGTTGTGTAGCATTTTTTTGTTTTAGATAGCTTTGCGTAGTTCTTTGTTCATGTATGGAACCTGATTGGGTCTTATTTTCCTCATTTTCATTGGCGCATGCTTGTCTATAATGGTTGCAAACTTGTTGCTAAAATCAGAAAATGCTAAGTTGATATCATTATGGTCCTCATAATAGAAATCCACCTGCGCAAGATCTGATATAAAAGATTCTTCATCGAAATTTTTAAAGGTACGGCACCTCTTCCATTTGCTATCTGGTTGTTTGATGTTGCATTTAAATTGAACACCTACAAAATTATGGACATCACTGAGGCCACAGCTAAAGTTGCATATCTTGTTAATTTTGGTATCAGCTTTAGTCAAAGAAACATCAAGCAGACTTGGTTTAGCTATTCTGGTGAAGCAAGTTGGGCCTTTGACTAGATTGGTAAAATCAAAAATATCACAGATGTCTAGCAAAGGGGCGCCTTTATCCTTATCTAGCAGATCAAAATTCATATCTCCTATAAACATAATGTTATCGTATTTTGTAGTTAATTTGTCCGCCGTTTTGCAAAAATCATCGTAAAAAGTAGAATTATGAACATTTGGTGGTTTGTATACACCAGATAAAAACCATTTTTGACAATCAACTGTTATTTCCAGGCCTATTGATTCTAAAATTTCAAATTCAAGTTGCTTTTTCCTATCCCCTGCAATATCTGAACGTAAATAAGCTATAATCCCACCCCCATGTACATTTCTATCAGCTCGCCATAAAGTAAAGTTATCAATGCTAAAAATAGAATCTGGAAAAGAATCATCTATTTTAGTCTCAGAGATGAAAAGAATGTCCACGAGGTTTCTATTCAGGAGGTCTTTTATACTTTCAAATTTGGATCTTAAGCTGTTTATGTTTAAATAGCCACACATGAGATTTAATGGTAGTTGCTTTCGAGTGTCTTTTAATTCGCTGAAGATGTCGTATTCAGCGTGTTCAGTATACCCATGGTTCGAATTTCCTCTGCCGGTGTTCTGGCTTTCGTCGGCTTGGGGATAAGTGGACCTGTCGCTCTCAAAAGGTTCAAAGAAGAATGATTCAGAGAAGGGTGGTAATCTGCAGTCACAGGCTATACAGAAATATGGATCGTTGGAGTTTCCTAGTTGAGTATATTCACGGACAGTTATTGTGGTGCATTTTCTATGTGTCCAGTGATCACAAAAATCGCACTGAATTGCTTGCTGATTTTTACGTACTGGTTTATGGCATGCCAAACAGGGATTCTTAATAGGACCTGGATTTGTGGATATATCATCTCCAAGAAGAAGGAGTTTCAAAGCTAGATATTCAGGTCGGCATTGTTTTGAAATTGACAACTTCCGGTTTGCCTGATTAAAAAGAATTTCGATGCTAAAACTTGGATCCTGAGTGTTATTGACTAGTACTGTGTTACCTTGTAATGATCTGCATATAAAAGAGTCCTTTGAGGTAAAAACTTTAGGAGAATTGTCTATAAAATTGATTAAAATCGCCAAAATTGTAAGCACTCGGTAACCACGTATTCCCGCCATTCATGACGTATCAGTTCCTTATTCCGTGACGTATTTGATGTCACAAAACGCAACAAAATAAGACGTGAACAACAGGCAAAATGCATAGATTGCCTTAGAATGGGAATAACTATCTTTTAATTTGGTACAGTGTATTTGCGACCGTTAATGCTGATTTAACGGTCGCAAACATCCGTTTTACAGGCTCCGCTTACGCGTCGCCGGTAAAACCCAGTTTGTGACCCTTAAATCAGCATTAACGGTCGCAAATACCAAAATAGAAGATAGTTATTTTCAATATGAAAGTATCTTAAGTAATTAAACATGTTAAAGTATGTAAAAATTAATAAATGTTTATAATTTTAAAGACATAAACATTTGTTTAAAAAGTGCCCTCATGAGATCCTGTCACGACGCAAAGTGCCTTTTTGATTCTTAGATTACCATTCTCTTTTTAGGGTCTAGATTTAACACTATACGCCTAGACCTTGAAGATTTTTCGTTCAAAATTGTTACTAAGGCCTCCACATGGAAAACTGTTTTTCTGCTGAATAACTGACTTCTCCAAGCATGAAGTGCCAAAACAATTGGAACAAATTCAAGAAATGTGATGTCCCTGATTACTCCAGCACCAACCCTTTCACTTGACCACTTGAAAAACAATCAAATTGATTTCTAAAGAAAGCACCACAACCTAATTTTGAATTCCTTGCACTGTCAGTAAATAATCGGAGTTTATCATCATCTACACAGTCAATTTGTGGAAAGTAACAGCAGCCATTGAACAAATCTAAAAAAGTAAGCCACACATTCAAGTCCTCCTTAACTGCCACAGAAACCCTGATAAAGTGATTTGGTTTACAGACCCCTTTCATGATGTCATAAATACGCCTAGTTATAGTGAATGCCCGGCCTGGCTGAATGGCACGAAAACAAAAGTTCAACAAACCTGCAAGAGCCTGAAATTCCTTTAGAGTAGCCTTCTTTCTTGACATAAAACTGTTGATCAAATCCTTTAAACTATTTAGCTTATCAACTGGGATTCTTATCATCATTTCAA
>PRKT01000580.1:70979-149132 GCA_003671525.1 Saccostrea glomerata | reverse complement strand
CTGTGTGAACTAGGTTCCTTCTTGACCTTGACTGCTTCGTTGGATGGCTCCATTTGGGTTGTTTTACTATTCTGCCATAGAAAAAGACGATGGATTCTTTGCAGATAGATAACCCCTTTATTTCAGAAGATGAAATGCGGTAAAACACTACAAAAAAATAAACAATCATAAATTCACAATCAAAGAAATATCAAATCACAAAAACATACTATCTCAAAGAATAATGGAAATTATATCCAGAATATTTAACAGATTTCATCTCACAAAGTTTATGACAAAACATAAAGGAACACACTCTTCGGAATTAAAGATAATTATGACACTTACGTTAAACCATAGAATTTGTAATCGAGTAAATCTAATATGTTAATTTAGATAACATTCAAGTGTAATTACTTAAGCGATAGTACAATTAATTGTCATAATGAGTTAATCAGGATCAAGTTCACACATTGACAAGTCACATGTAGTATGCATAAATTCCGAACGACTCATCACAAAGTAAATGACATGCAAATATTTGGTAATAATGGATTGAATTGAACTGCATATACAACAGTATCATATACAACATAGTTATATAAAAAGATGTAGATACTTACACCGTGGGGAACCAAAGGAAGAGAAGGTATAAACATACAGGTCGGCGCCAAAACGAAAAGCGTGCATGAAAAACAAAAGAGTTCCACAAAAACCCCTTCACATTAACTCGTACTTAAGATACTCGTAAAAAAAAGATAAAATGAAAACAAATGACACCACAGTATATGTAATGAAACGTTTTGCCACATGTTTGTGACGTCACAATGTGAAAATAACGTCAATATATGTAGATCACTTGTGAAAAAATGGTTGACTCAGTCGTATTCGAGAAACGAACGTCTGTAAAGTTAAACGTTTAACTTGGAAAGTCCTTTGCAGAAGATTATAATAATTTGTATACCGTTTATGAAGACAAAAGACTTGCCAGAAGTATTTTCATTTAATTTAATTGGATTGATTGTTTGAGTGAAGGAAGGGATATGTTTAAAAATGATGTTTTTTCTGTTGCCCAGTGAAACTAAGCTGGGGAAGCAATGTGTCTTTTTTAAAGCAATTTGATATAAAAGATCGCCAACTTACAGTTAGGAAAATAGATGAATAATTATCTTTAAATTATTAAATCCCTAAAATGTCGTTTATTTGGACTTTAAGCATATCAGGTATGATAAAAAGAAGACACCCATACTTTATCCACATTGAATTAACGACGCCCCAAAGACACAGGACTCGGGTTTTGATAGTCACAATGATCATTCTGGAAATGGATATCATTATCCACCAATACCATTGCCGAGATTTGATAATTTCTGACAGATTGGCTGTTTTTGTTGTAAAAAATATCTCGCATGATAAGAAACATGAGTCTGAAAAATCTTTAAGCGTTTGTGACAAAACGCTAAGTAGCATGACGCATGGTCGCCTATGTATCACGTGATCCGCGCATGCATCGGGTAGAACGGTTGCAGAAGCTCATTAAAACTGGAGAGGACTATTTTGAAAAAAAATTCAATACTAGTACTGAAACTCTTAACCATTTCTTTCTTTTAAGTTATTCAATTAGTTCGCGAACTTTTTGATCACCCCTTGTGAATACACATGTACATATTTTTAGGTCATGACCCGTCCCCTTGGTTACTCAAATCGTAATGTCCTCCGTCTGCTCTGAATTTACTCCAAATATCTGGAAAAAAGATCTCTGCACGAACTGTCAAAGATCTAGAGCAAGGCACAGCATTGTGGGAGATTTCAACCCCATTTTTACGAGTCCTCCTATCCCAACAAAACGCACGTCTATAATCGCTGATGATATCATAAATCGAGCTAAACGGAATGCTTCCTTGATTCCTTCTGAGTTAGAGTGTCGCAGCGATGTTAATGCAGACGCACATAAACTCCATACCTCTCGGAGTTTGTCCGTGGAAAAAGAGAAAAAGCAACACTCGAGAGTCACTTTAAATAATATAAGGAGTATTCTAGTCTGAAAGTAAAAAATGCAGGAAAACCTTTGATGTGAAGTTTGTGAAGCAAAAGCCGTCTGTAATTGGTGATTATGGGGGATACGAAAATCTATTTCTAGACTATGAGGCACTTCCTTTAGAAGAGGATTCCTGGGAGAATATTTCTTTCACAGAGGAGGAGCGTGAATTTGCGCTTCAGAGTTTACATAATACAATTTGGAATTCTGATCTAAAAAATCTAAATGGTGCTAAAATTAAAACGACTGAGGATGATATGAGTTATGAACTTGAGGATGCTTAGCTGTCCTCGCCGTGGAAAAAGGACAGGTTCTCGACGCTACGGGACTGTGATAAATTATTTTACCAGAGGTTTTGGGCATCTCCTCTTAGAAGACCTCTAGACGCAAAGTCAAGCTTAGAGCAAATGTTTGACAGGGACTGGAAACTGGAAATATCTTCCCCCAATGGTGACCTGAAGAAAATACTTAAATAGAGAAGAAAGAGGGAACTCAACACCTAAAATTTTTCTCACTGTCTGGAGTAGGATGGAAGGTCATGTCGAAGAAAAGACAGAAGCACAGCCCTACATGGATTTAAATGTTACACAATTTAATGGACAGAGCGACAAAATGAAAACCAGAGAAGACGATGTGTTCGAGAAGGACATATTTGATGCAGAGAGTTTATTTGAGAATTTTTCCACGGAAATTGATTTTGATTCCTCGTCAGCCGGTATGGCATTAATTGACCATATTAATGCCATACTAAAACGTTACAGTGACGATGTCTCTATCAAAGTGTTTGATGATAAGTTTTTTCAAGATTCTGACCTTAGTGACCTACCAGCCAAAAGTGAGAAAATGCTGGAGAGTTTGAGAATTTCAGAGGCTAGTACAAGTATAAAGTCAAAAGAACTGGAGACAGAGATTGTGTTAGAAGCAAGGGTATCAGAGAGAAAGAGCGCCCTGTCCCTCCGCCACCTATGGCCTCTCTCCCACAACCAACCTCTACAAAAAGCTCAAATCTAAACAGTAACCAGTTCTCCAATATAACATCTATTATTCTACTTCATATTTAAAGAACTTATCCGACCCAAGCGACCTACTATCCAGCAGTGAAAACATTCTGGAGATTTGTAGAATACCCAAGGGTAGTAAAAAATCAAAGTAAAAAGAGCTGAAAAAAGCAATGTCACAAGCCACCGAACGAACTTGCACAAATTATCCTTGGTAAAGGGGATTCAATTTTTAAAAATGAAGGACTTCACCCAATTCCAAAGGGGAGATAAGTAATAATTAAGGAAATTTTACAGGCATCTTTTAAAATCTTTTTCTCAAGAACCACTGGGCCAGGAATGATGATACTTATGTGGAAACATCCTCAGGTACATACAGTGTAGATTCAAGTTTGGTAAAATCATGACCACTTGGGTGGGGTGGGGCCAAAATTGACGATCAAAGTTTCACATAGAAATAAATTAGAAAAATCTTTTAAAAACATTTCTTCTCAAGAACCACTGGGCCAGGAAAGATGAAACTTATGTGAAACATCTTCAGGTTGTTTTAATTCAATACTTTATCAAGCCTAAAAGATACTTACAGCATCGGTTGCTTTAAATAAAGACAAAAAAATCATGGTAAAGAAATTAATTATTCTAATAGAGAGCTTTATTTGAGATTTGAGCTTTGTTACATGTTCTTTATTAGTAAAATGAAATTAATTTAAATATTTTCTGAGTTTTACCCAGTTATGTTTACCGTAGACTGAATTCTTCCTTATTACCCTTATCCTTGTGATTTATATTCAAAAGAATTTATTTGCCATGTGCAATGACATAAAATGTAGATCTGCCGATTCGGTGCAGACAGACTTACATGTAAAGGTGATTTTATAAGGTAAGTTATGAGAAGTAAATTTAAAACATAATTTTATACTAGTTTTGTCGTAGCAATGGGCTCACGAAATGATACCCCGCCGCCCTTATGATAATAATGACAAAGTTCAGATCTTGCTTTGGAAGACAAGAATTGAGTGTCAAATCAGAAAGTAAAATAAGAGGTCACAATGGCATTATGAAATAACGATTATGTGAAAGTGTAAATTTCATTCAGAGATAATGGTGAAGAGAAGGAAACCCCAAGACGTAACAGACGGAGGTACGTACACAGGAAACTTTCAAAAGTCCCTTATGTGAAATTCATGTGATTATCTTTTTATTTGAAAATTATGTGAAACTTATATAAAAATATTTTCATGTGAATATCATGTGCATAAAAGTTTCTTTGATATTCACACAAATCTTTTTTTTTAAACTTTCAAGTGAAGTTTTCTTTGCATGATATTTATGCGATATGCTCTTCATATAAAATTCAAATGAAATTTATGTCAAACTCACATGAAGTTTACACATAAATTTCACATGTCTTGTTTTTCATGCAAAGAATTCACATGAAATTTATGTGAGCCACTTTTGCCTGTGTACAGCTAGACTGACGGACATGCCCTCTCGCTTTCCAATCTGGGATATAATAAACAGACGAACATATTATTTAAAATGTATGGTAGATAACAAAAGTTATGTTGAACATTTGTTTCTAAAGATACAGAATATTTTATAGGCTGCACTTCACTTTTATAGTTTAATTCGTTGTTTATTGATCTTGCATCCTAACTAAACTACTTCATGTGTCATAAAAATGTCATGGTAATAGCTTATATTACTTTAAGGTAATTTTTTTTATCGTTTAATAATTTATTAATTCCTTCAGTGTTTTATATCATACTTATACATCAATATTGATCCAGACTGCCTGCTTTAAATTGAAATTATTACATTTGAATTGATAGAGGCCGGCCTACTGATTACATTCAAAATTAAGCCAAAGCAAAACATCTTCATCTTTTGAAACTGTGATATCAATAAAAATGGCGAATTATCAACAATGTTGGGAATAGATCCCATTTGTTGTATTGTCGCCGTGTTGGTTTATTGACTCATACGATCTATAGCACGTACTGCCCTTGCATTTAATTGTTATTTCCTTGTTTAAAATCCATACACGTAAAAATACATGTATTATAAATGTCAATAGTATATTTCCTTACTGTCAGACAAACTTTTGTCAAGTTCCTTCTATATTTAACTAAAGTATTCACGTGATAATGATGTATCGATCTCATTTTGTCGCGGGTAACGAAGACTTTAAAGCACCAAAAGCCGTTCATGATTTTTCATTTAAGAGACAATAAAAAAAAACTGTAAAAATGACAAAAGAATTTATAAGGCATAACATACAGTATAACTGACACTAACTTTGTGACATAAAGAGAGAAGAATTAAAGGCGCATAGGTATTACTTCAGGTTAGTAAAAATATACCACCTTTATTTATGTATGCACATAATGTTATCTAAATTAAAAAAAAAAGATTCAACCTCAACATTTTTATTTTAGCGGTGTGTTTGCAGAATTACATGTAAGGTATTTATGCATTCTGAGTGATTTCGAATGATTTAAATGATATAGATGGATTTCTTTAGGGAATGACTCTTATTCTTGGCCAAATTATTCGAAATAACCTGGTTTGGGTCAGTTCACGCTTTATAATCCGCAAAGGTTGTACTCGAATAAGAGCTAAGTTTACTTTATGCATAAAATCGCTCTGTCTGTATATCAATTAATAAACTATCGCCCTCTTCCCCATTTTATATATCAAAATAAAGTAGAGACTTAAAGCTTTCATTTCCTATATTAAAAATTGTTTTTGAGAATCTTAAAATTGGAAAACAGGCTTTGAGAAAATCCAATGTTTGGGAGATTGACCATCACTCATCAAGTTAATATTTGACCTAATTTTGCTTGCCAGCCACTAAGCATCGTTCTTAGTTCTTAGGCTCGTTTTACAAGACAAAATTATACCTTTTGAAGTTAAATCTATACATGGTGTATATATGAGCTAAATAATAAAAACACGAGATTAAGTGTAGATTTACGAGGGATTATCAAAAAGTTCGTGAACATGAGATAAAATTAAAACTGCTTTAGGTACATCAATGAATTTTAAAATATTTACATAACATCATCTTTTCCATCTGAAGTATTAACAATAGAATTTATAATTAAAAAAATAAAATAAATTAGTAATGTTTTTGTAAGCAATGGTATGTCCAGACGGCGCAACGCAACGGAACACGACGTTTTTGCGACCTAAGTGTAACTGAGAAAAACTCTTGATATGAACGTTTGACATCCAAAAATCCCGTTGATTCAGGTTTGTGTTGGGACACAATTGTTACATGAAATATGAACTTTTCAATTTATTCTGGAAATTCTATGAAATTTTATCGTAATTTTAAATGGAGTGTCAAAACAAATAAGGCCTTGAAAATGACGTGAAAATGGGGATGGTTTTCCTTTTCGAACATTCTATAAAGTTTTGCCCCTGAAAAAAAAATGATATAGACCTAAGAAATGTTTAAACTGGTTACAGAGAATAAATATGCATCCAGAGTAATTGTCTTTTATGTCAAAATAGATTCAGAAAGAAAAGGGATGCACAGTTCATGTCGATTTGTAGTAAAGGTGTGAAAAATCAATCACGTCAAAAAATGACGTCGATCATGTGCTACAGATATTGAACTCACAAAAGCAAAATATA
This sequence comes from Saccostrea glomerata, assembly GCA_003671525.1. Taxonomy (NCBI): domain Eukaryota; kingdom Metazoa; phylum Mollusca; class Bivalvia; order Ostreida; family Ostreidae; genus Saccostrea; species Saccostrea glomerata. Next base: position 142,475 of record PRKT01000580.1, on the reverse strand, counting down.
CTAGCAAAATCAAGTGAGGATCTCTCCCATTGCATAAATCCATTTCGAATTTATTATTATTATATTCATTGAAAGCCGCTGTTAAACATACATGTATGACATTATAAAGTCATATAAACAAGGCGCGATTAAGTCCTTACTCAGCTCCAGAGAATCTCATCAAAATAAGTTTATGTGGTAGAAGAGGCGGACATTGAAAACCAATGACGTTGTCAGACGTCATGAAACTTAACGGCGACAGCGCCTGGTGATCATATGCCATTAAATCGTTTTTATTTTGTAATAATTTGGCAAATAATGAACGTTTCAAGCTAAAATTTTCAACATTTCTTTATTTTCTTATTGTTTTATGTCCCATATAAATTTTGAAAGCACAGACTACGTAGTACGAATTTTATAGCCTCAGTCCACGAACTTTTTGATAACCCCTCGTACTTGATATTTGTTACATTGAAATTCAATTTTTCACTGATTTTGAACTTAAATATCCCCTGTAGCTATATTTACTTTAAACTGGCCTGCTATTTACTTTCTAGCCGGAAATAAATCGGTTCTTGTTTTAAGTCTGTGATATATATGAAATGCTATTGATTTAAATTGTGTAATTTACAGGGAAATCTTATATTCATATCAAGAAAGAAAACAAACAGAAAGATTTTTTTAAGTTTAATTTGTCTGAACTTGTCAAAATTACGCCATATATAACTTTAATATCTTTAGAATGTTGTTGCTACATCTACCTCAGTAATATAGACACAGATTTTTTTGTGTCTGTCACAGTTTAGCACTTCATAGACTATGAATAATCGATGATACATGTATGTATAAGCACTCGGAAATTTAAAGCGTCAAGAAAAAAAAACACATTAAACTTTAAAGATATCAGCAGTACACTTATGCTATGCTCCGTGTGCAAACACAATAGAAAGATCAATATGCAGTCGGTGAAATGACAGATAAAGGTTCTCAATGTTTACATTTTAAGGTTTTTGCATCTGAATGTATTGATTATATTACAACCAACATTTAGCCTTCTATACACGATAGAAGTGAATGTATTGATTATATTACAACCAACGTTTAGCCTTCTATACACGATAGAAGTGAATGTATTGATTATATTACAACCAACGTTTAGCCATCTATACACGATAGAAGTGAATGTATTCATTATATTACAACCAACATTTAGCCTTCTATACACGATAGAAGTGAATGTATTGATTATATTACAACCAACGTTTAGCCATCTATACACGAGAGAAGTGAATGTATTGATTATATTACAACCAACGTTTAGCCTTCTATACACGATAGAAGTGAATGTATTGATTATATTACAACCAACGTTTAGCCTTCTATACATTTTTGATACGATACATTTTAATAGAAGGAAACAAATTTAGTTGTCGTTTTATGCTTCCTTTTACTTAATCTAGTCAAATAATGTATGTGCAAAATGGACAGAATAAATCAATTTAATTGATTTGATTGTTATAATTATTTTACAAACTTTAAGTCCACAAAAATTTACGTTTTGAACTAATTATACAGAGAAGCATGTTTATACCTTTTGCCAAACCTGACTGAATGACGATCCCGAGCAGGTAAAAGTGATTGATTTAAAACCTGCTGCACAAAATTATAAATACAGGTCAGCTTATAAAGGAACATAACTAGTGCCCATAGGATTTCCAAAAGTTTGTTGGAAAACTTGGTCTCCGAAGAGTACATGGAGAAGTTGACAATGAGGAACTAAAGCAACTGTTAAATTGCCGTAGAATATTTTGTTTCGAATCGGTATTATGAGGGCTGTTCAATAAATACTGTCCTCGTTGCTCGGAAAGAAGCAAAAGCCGCTTTTCAATGATTTAGTCTTCATGATTTAACTTAATATTCCATGTTACTTAAAAACATGTCCGTAAATTTCTTTTATCCAATTTCTGAATGGTCTTAGAACTCATTTTTGGATATGACCTTTAGTATACTGGAATATGTCATATCTAATTATTTCCTGGACTCGTTTCTTCCTTCTGAAAGATGTTTTTTTAAGTTTGGAAAATGAAACAAGTCAAAAAGCGAAAGATCTGGTGATTATTGTTAGTGTGAAAAAATAAACTTTCTGTTTATCCCAAAAAGGCATTTACTCTTCAGGGCGTGCGGGTTTGGACGCTGTCATGAAGACAATTTAATGTAATGGATTCCTAATTCTGGTTCATTTCTTTCATTAACCTTTCGCTTTTTTGCAAACAATTGCTTTCTTGACTCTTCCAGATATTAAACTGCCGCCCCGAATACGAATTTAAACAACAAGACCACTAATATTTAAGAAAATTGCATATAAATTAATCTGTCTTTGTGCTCTCGCAATTCTTTGCTCTTCTCAGACCTTTGCTGTTTTTGTCAAGTGCATCTTATTGTAAATTTTGTCTCGAGGGTTTTAAGCCATAGATTCAAGTTTCATTATATGTTTGAATTTCAAACAAACGTGGATAAACTACAGTTACTGGTATTTTAAAATAATTGTTTAGATATTCTAACATGCTGTCGTTTTCAATCATTTTTCAAAACATGGGGTGACCTTTGAGTACTCATGTTTTTTCTTGTCAAACATTTCCCTAGAACAGTGTGTACTACTCTCGTAAATATGTCTATCAAATTTGCTATGTGTCTCACAGTCAATCATACATCATCAGTGATTATTTGTTGAAATTTGACAAACAATACATTTTTGTTAGCAAGGAATGTACCCAATTTTGATGCCCATCATATTGGCCAGATATTGGTTGCCGTACATTTTACATATTTCAGTGAATTATTCTTTGGGATTCTTAACGAGTTTTACAGCAGTTTTAATGAAGCACTTAATTTCACTCTAGTTGACTGATTCTTTCATTTTAAATGCAGTTTCTCGAATAGCCCTTGTTTTCCAGCTTCTTGTAATGAAACTATGTGATGCAAAGTAATTACATAAATTGTTATGCATTCATTAAAGATTCAATAATGCGAAAAAGTCAAGCTTAATGTCATATAATATCTGTATTGTATGTCGTACAGTTCAGGAAATTATTTACTGAACAGCCCTCGTACTGTGTATTTCATTTATTTACTAGAACATTGAAAGAAGACGTTATTCAAAGAGCAAGTACGTACATGTACATATCTGTATGTAGGTCGTCATAATCAGCGTTACGAACAACGTGTACTGTACTGTAACCAAGTGAAATTGCATAAGTCGGTTTCCGTTTTACAAATTTATTAAAACTCCTAAACTAAACAAAATCTACAAGGTCGGGAGTCGGTGTTCCGAGCGGCTTGGTTGTCGCTCTCCAACTACCAGTATTCTAACATGACAATGAATATAAAGATACAAAGTGATATTTTAACAATAGAATTAATGAAAGAGTGAAGAATACAAATAGATATCAATTAACGGATTAATTAAATAAACTCAATGTCACTTTAATTGTTCAGATTAAAAATCACTCAACGCGGCATAACAGGGGAGAAGGTGTTATGTCCTTGGGCTGCATTTCACACGGTGATAGTTGCCTCTTCCTCCAAATGAACACGTCCTCGTGTTCCAAGGTTGCGCACATCGTTGGGGCCTGGCACTTGTCCCCTCTGCGAAAAACCTGGAACCGGGATTAAGACAGTCACTGTACCCGGCAAACTTAAACTGTCTGCCATTTGAACATCGTGTCACATCACTTGTGTGCTTAGGAGATTGTCTATCGGTCCAGCGAAACTTTGTTGTAACTGTTTGTAGTTCCTTTTCTTTCTTTTGAATTACGTTGGACATTCGCTTCACTTCCTCTTCCAGTTTAGAAACCTACTTGTCGCGTTCTTTAAGTTCTGTTAACAACATAGTATGGCGTTTCTCGAAAAATGTCGCACGCGCAGTGTGGTGGTCAGCCTCCTTGCGCAAAACATTCATTTTGTAGTGCAAAGCCTTTATCTGATCAAGAAAAAGTTCCTCTTAGAAGTCCGACTCCTTGATTTTTGAAAAAGGAAGTTCTGCTAAAATCAAACGCTTTTCGTTAAATTTCCATCTCCTTTCTCTGTCACGTTGAATTTTACTGTTGGATTTCTTTCTTACTGTTTGTGTTGAGCTGTCTGTTTTCCCTGTAACTTTGATAGCCAAAACGTCACTTCGGCGGTCAGTTTTCGGTGTCTTACACATCCGCGAAATGTCCATTCCTGCCGCAAGTAAAGCACTTGGAAATCCTAGCAGCACAACAAAACCACGTATGTCTTAGTCCGCATCATCTACATGTTGTATTTTCGTTATGTACGAAGTACCTCGAACGGTATGGTGTATCCCACGCTGGTCCAAACGAGTACTGGTACGAATCTATTTTGGGGGAAATTAGCTCTGAGGTACCTTACAGGATCGCGTATCAAGCTAAAAAGTTGATACACCGGATTCTCTCACCAATTGTAACCAAGTGAAATTGCATAAGTCGGTTCCCGTTTTACAAATTTATTAAAACTCCTAAACTAAACAAAATCTACAAGGTCGGGAGTCGGTGGTCCGAGCGGCTTGGTTGTCGCTCTCCAACTGCCAGTATTCTAACATGACAATGAATATAAAGATACAAAGTGATATTTTAACAATAGAATTAATGAAAGAGTGAAGAATACAAATAGATATCAATTAACGGATTATTTAAACGGATTAATTAAATAAACTCAATGTCACTTTAATTGTTCAGATTGAAAATCACTCAACGCGGCATAACAGGGGAGAAGGTGTTATGTTCTTGGGCTGCATTTCACACGGTGATAGTACATTCAATGCTCACTTTTTCAGACGATTGGATTTTTTATGCATCATATTCAATTGTAACGCTTGATTGATTTGTACCGATGTTTTTGATTTACAAATTGAACAAGAAGTGTTTTTCTATTTGAAGCAAGTGTTGATAAATGGATCCTCCTGCAGGAAAACCAACAAAACGTGGAAGAAATCAAAAACGTCTAGTCTGTTCGCCATTTAGCTCAAACAAGATTCAAGATAATGATGACGACTTGACTGAAAAAGAAAATGACCCTTCTCAATTTGAATCGACGAAAACCAAGGAAAAAAAGAGGGTTTCCATTCAACAAACAAAAGATGCAAGGCAACGATCTATTGAAATCAAAGTCAAAGAACATGACCACTTGTTACAAAAAATGCTTGGAGAAATTGAAGAAGAAAAAGGTATTCTGAAACATTAAATTAATTAGTATATGTATTACCTAGCTTTGCATTTATTTTTAACAAGAAAATTTCTCATCTTGAGTTTGATAACATAATCACAATTTGTCATCTGTTTTCTGCAGCTGAATTATTTATTTCATAGGAAATGTGGCAATAACAATCATTTTAGACTGAAATCATTTAAAACGGTTTTAGCTTATTCATACGTAATATCGCCAGTACCTTGCAGTTATCTATATGTAACTTATTAATGACTTTATGATTCGAATAAATTAATGCCGAAAGTACAATGTATTGCCAAGGATGAAACTCCAAATAGTTCATTGTCACATTAGGCAAGTTTAGAATATTTTATCAGCTTTAAAATGTGACGATTTTTAATGAAAAGAACAAGGTATGGTTTTCAAACAAATCCTGTCCTGTGATTTTCTAAAAGTGAAACGAGTATGAAAGATGAAAACCCATGCTTTCTTAATCATTGAAATTCCATGCAGAAAAATCATACAGGTCATTTTTCTCTCATTTGTTTTTAAATGCTAATTGTGACGTCAAAAACATGTGCATTTTAAAAAATTTGCAGAAGGCACAAATTTTTAATGGAATTTTCTTTCAGATAACATTGTCGACAGGCATGGCCCACAAACATTTTGAAATATGTGATTTTTTAATGGCTTCTGCACAACTTATCAAAAAATTTAAGTGGGCGACGGCTGTGGACACTATTTTTCTAAAAGATATTACTATTGAAATTGGCCATTTTGAGGCTTTAATGTTTAAAATAGAGATAAAGACGTCATATTTGCAGAATGGTAATCCTTCCTTCATGCCATATTTTTTCCTGATTTATCGCAGTCATATACTTAACTAAGTAATATATATTTATGCCAGTTTCAATTAAATTTAATAAGGCTGGTTCAGCGATTTTTAAGCAAGGTATTCACCTGATTTATTCTTTACTTATCTGTCCTTATAAATTCTCCAATGATCGATCTTGCATTACAAGTATTCAGTAGCACATTTGCCCCCATCCACCAAACGTTTCCTACCTCCATCACGAAAGAGTTCTGCTTAGTTAAGTAATCGCATTATCAAGTATATTATCTAATATTTTCATTGCAAAAATCGTGAATCCAACCACAACGAAAATTTATTTTGTTCAGATGTCACCCTCAGTAAACTTAAGAAAATCACATAAAAAAAACCTGTTGAATAATTGTCTTATAAAAAAGGAAATTTTATTATTGTATGTTGAATTCTATTTCATCCATAACAAAGTGACTTACTATTACTGATTGTGAATGTTTTTTTTTTTTAGTTTTCCGGACAGAATTGATGAAAGAGATTGGTTCACTTAAGGCGGTAGCAGTTTCAAATTCACAGTATTTGAAAAATGATATGAATACATCCGATTTAAAACTTGCAATTAAATTAGGTAAGAGTATGAATTAAATCTAAATGTCATAAATCCTTTACTAAAGACCGTGGAGTATTTATTCCCTCATCCATGTCTTTATTACATGTATCTTTGCAAGTTGCATTAAATACGCACTGTGTTCCCAATACAAGATTTTTATAAACATTCTTTTTCCCTGATTTTATCGATGTATAAACTCAAAATCTGAAAAAAAGTGCGAAACATCAATTAATTCTTGGAAAATGTTTAATTCTCATAATTCCAATAACGAATTTTAAATATTATTTTTCTTTGAAGCATTCATACAATCCTTTATTTCTGTACAGCGTAGGGATACTATATGCCGCAAGAGCCAAACTGAAACGTTTTCGAGATAAATGTCGATAACGGTCAACTTGAATTCTCAAAACTGTCAATAAAATAAACTTAAACCACGAACAAATTTTCTTTTCTTCTGCATAAAAGGGTTACACTACATGTATTTAGAAGTTAATATAAATATATACTAGACGAAGTCTGGATGTTTTACTAGAAGTCCAAATACACCTTTAGAAATATGTTTGAAGGAAAAAAAAAGAAGCAGCAAGGTATCACTATGGTCAATGTTGATAAAAATTCAGACAGTGTTCATGCAGATTTTAGAGGGGATAACTCTTTCCTGACCTAGCTCAATAGATTTCTTTTTTCCGTACACATGATTTTTTTTCTTGTTTTATTAGTGTGGAAGGGAATTAAGTTCCTTATTTCTACAAAAGCAGTACTAATATAAAGACTTCCATGTAAAACCCAGCTGTCGGGTGTATGAGATTCCGAAAATGTTTATGTCGAGGATTTTAAAAAATCAAACTCGTGATCTGGCAGTAACACGAACATAATATTCCGGTTGTCAGTCTTGTATATCGTCAGTTTTGTTTTGATTAATTTGAAGTTTCCGTTATCAAATTTTGCTAAAGGAGACTAGAAGTAACTGTCTGTTTCTTTTCTTTTTACAACAGCTTAAAAGCTAGGTCAAGAAAGTAGTTTTGATTAAAAACAATTATCTAAGAGTGAATATTTTATTGAAATTGCTTTCGTTTAATCAAAACACAGCGAATTAATAAATAAAATAAAGATTGGGATTATGTCTTTTAACTTTTGCTTTAACTATCAAATTTCAGCTTTCAGCTCCTGAATGCTTCTATAGGTTTCAACTATTTATTGATAAGTCTGTTTAGTTCATTTAAAAAAATTGGTCACAATGTGGACTGAAATTTTTCATTTGGTTTGTACTGACATTTTGGCAGAAAATGCTACACATTCCTTGTGTACATTCTTATTAGTTATTTTGCTATTTGTTGACAGATATCCCTGCCCAAAGTATACGTCAAGCAACACGCTTAAGTCTCGACTTTGAATGAACTAGGCTTTAAAACCCTCTTAACTTGTATAAAATGTCAAAACAAGACGATGAATTGAGTTTTGTTGTTTTCATTTGTAGATATGTCATGGAAAGCAATTTTAAAAGAAGATGAAGATTGCCGTTTTGTAGAAACAAATGCCTACAAAGCCGTGTTAAATATATTACAAGGCAATAATTCTGTGCTCATTACCGGACTACCGGGCGATGGAAAGACGTGTATAGCTTATCACTCTGCGATGGATTTTCATATATATCAGAAAATGAAGCCTATTATTTTACAGCACTTTGAAGACTGGAAAAACTATATTTCTCCTGATAAAAATCTTTTCATTTTAATGAAAGATTTCTGCGAGCAGGACGTTCTTTCGGAATGTTTTCATCAAAATATTACTCACCATTTTGCAGGAATAACATCGAATATTTCGAACAAAACCTTCTCAACAGCAAATAAATTAATTCTTATTTTACGGAAAGAGGTGTTACATGTAGTGTGGAGATTTTTGAGAGATCTTCAATTATTTTCTGAAGACAATATAGTGGATCTCTCGCAGGAAGATATGTTTTATAGTCTTTTATCAAGAGAGAAATTACGAATGATCGAATCCTATGAACTTAAAAATCATTTGAAAAATACTGACAAGATATTTAATGCAATTCCTTTTGGATTTCCATTGTTTTGTCATTCAAATAGAAATGCAGTGGATTGTATTGATTCAGAAGCATATGAGTACATGTATGCACATATTGATATCTTTGAAAACATTGAATCTGAATTTTTGTTGGTTTTAGAAGTTATTTGTTTGAAAGGTGGAGCCATTAGAAATATTGAATTGCTTGAAAGTTTTCAGAAATGTCCTCATTTCTTTGACTTTGTTACATGCAATGTACCTGGTACAACAGAACTCCTAAGTCAGAGGTTATTATATGCCGCTAATGTGTTATCAGATGTGTATCTCAAAAGAAGTATGAGGGATGATGATATTGTTTTCAAATTCATGCACCCATGTGTACATTATATTGTGGCATCGATCCTTATGAAAAAGCGCCCCAATTTAGTATTTAAATTAGCACCATATGATCAATTCCAACTTTTCGAAAGGGCCATATTAATAAAAGGTGTAAGAATTTCTGATGTACAGATATTCAAATGGATTTTAGAAAGAATCTTAGTAGATTTATCTTCTAATATATCCAGAAAGATCCTGGAAGATATTTCACAGCTACCTGAATGGCAAAACGACGATTTTATAGATGCATGTATTACAGATCCCAGCTTTTCAGATGTCGTTGCGAACATGAATTCCACAGAACAAGGCCATTTTGTCGTCTCTGCAACGTATGCAAACACAGTAAAACTCGTGAAATTATTTTTTACCATTTTAAGGAGGAATCAGTTTCTTGACATTTGTCAAGAGAATGATATAGTTGTCAAGGCATCTGAAATTGGATCCATAGCAATTTTCGAATTTCTTAGGAATATGGGATTAATAACTGAAAGAGACATATCCAACCTTCCTGCTTTTTTAATTACTGCAGTCAAAACAAATAACTTATCTTTTTTGTCCAAAATACTTATGAATTTTTCTACAATTGCATATCGTAGAGATTTAAATGGAATGACCCTTTTGCATTACGCGGCCAAAAGTGGATCCTTGGAAATGTTGACATTTCTAATTGAAAAAGGTTTTGACCTGAATGTTCGTTCAAACGAAGAAGAAACGATATTACACATATTAGTACAATATTGTAGTTGTGATTCTGTGACATGGTTTTGCAATAAATATCCAGACCAGATAAAAATGAAAACGAAATCAGGACAGTCTGTTTTACATTACGCCGCAAAAAATCAAAATGTCGATGTTTTGGATTATCTATTAACGCATTTAAAAATGAACCCCCACGAGCAAACCAACAGCAGTGAAAATTTAATTCATTTTGCTTGCAGGTGTAAAAATAGGAAAATGGTGCAATATTTAATGGATAATTATCCTGACATGGTTGATCTTCAATCCACAAACTCATTACAGACAGTATTACAGGAAGCATGTTCCGGAGGTGATCTTGAAACCTTCAAAGTAATATGTAAGCATGCTAAAATAAATCTAGTGGAGGAAAATGTTCCCCGTTTTGCTTATGGAAAAATATTTCTACATGAATCAAAAGCTGTTCCAAAATTATTCAGAAAAGGAAAATTTGAGAAACAAAGTTTACTCCATCTTGCTGCTAATTGTGGTAGCGTAGGTATTGTCGATTATCTTGTAAAAAACGGTTCTGATGTTTACCAACGCTCCACGGATGGACAAACCGCTTTACATATAGCCTGTTGCTCGGGTAATTTTGACGTTCTACGTTTTTTAATAAACAAATATCCAGATCTTTTAAATTTGTTTGACAACAATGGAAATGATGCGTGTTTATCAGTAGCAAGGAGCAAATCCTTAGAAAGTGTTAAATTCCTCTTAAATATAGGATGCTTCCAAGAGCAGACTTCAAAATACGGCCAAGGAATCCTTCACATTTCATGTAAAGAGAGCACAGTGGAAATTGTACAATTCTTATATGAAATGTTTCCACATGAATATACGAAAAAAGATAACGAAGGAATGTTGCCTTTTCACTATAGTGCAATGAATAGTTCTGAAAAAGTAATTCAGTTTTGTTTCGGATTAACAGAGAACGTATGTGCCACTTCTCGAAATCACCAAACTGTTCTTCATTTTGCCTGCAGAAATAAAAACACAGCTATTTTGAAATATGTTATGGATAAATTACCTGTTTTAACACATAGGCTAGACCGAAGGGGATATAGCGCTCTTCACTTCTCTTGCGAGTACGATAACGTGAATAATTTTGAATTTCTTTTGAAAAGAGATTTTAATATTGAGTCAAAAACATATAATAACTTAACTCCTTTTGATGTTGCATTCTTAAATGAGAGCACGACTATAATGATAAACATCATAAAACGAATTAAAATTAACAGTTCGAAAATAATTACTTTAAATAACACTTCTCCATACAAATTAGATCTTCCAGACTTTAGATCTTTAAAAGCATCTGAGATTGTGGACGTTACTTTGAATCCCGGAAGAGAAATAGGAATGGAAAGCACTTTACGTTTGATTAATGCACACTTTGAGATGCGAAAAAATTCGATATGTACACGTAGAAACATTGTCGAATTTGGTTTATTTACTGAGCTGTACTTACATGCCAAGCAAGAGGAGCATGATTCTTCTTTTCAAAAACGGTTAATAGAAATTGGATGTTGTAAATCTTGTGTTTGGTTAATAGATGTTGCATTCTTGTTTCCGAACAAAATTTCAGAAGTGTGGCTAACCTCGCTCTTAAAAAGTATTAGCTCTTGTAAATCAAAAAACGTACTCAAAGCAATTGCAAAGGGAATTTCTAGAAAATTCAAGGAGAAATTCAAGGATGCAATTAACATTCATTCTGTTTGGGTAGGACATTATTGTGACAAAAAGGAGATCGCTGATCTAGATACAATAGTTGTCATTGTATACCAAGAAAATAATATAGAAAACATAAACATAACGAACTATCTAGGACTTAAAGTTTATTTTCGCGGCATCAATTGCTTTTCCCGTGAAGCCAAAGAAATCATGGTCAAGGAAACCGAAATTTTATCGTCTATGAAATTAAAGGAGCGTGATGTAAATAACCTGTTGACGAATCATAGCAATATAACATTGATATCAGTTTCATCATTTAAATCTACTGGCTTTGGAAGACAGGATTCAAAACAAATTCATATTAAAACGATTGTTTTATACTGTAGAGTGAAGGGAATTATTCCTGCTGGCGAAAAAGAATTTCCTACTTTTATTGGAGGATATCCTGTTGATGTTAGAGAAAGTGCAGTGACTCTTGCTGTTGATAAAGAGGGCTTACGAATGGGTGATAAAATTGGGCCTTCAGAAGGATCCAATAAAGGTACACTTGGAGGATTTGTTGACTTGGATAATCAGAAAAGGGCTTTTATCACTTGTGCTCATGTTGTTTGTCCAAAATTTCTTGGCAAAAAGTCAGTGCTTGATAACATACAAGAGAAACATATTTCTATAAGCGTTATTGACGCTAAAGGCAAACGGGATGTTGGAATCGTACAAAATGTGTGCTTTGATCCAAAATCTATTGGAGAGACAAGCATTGATGCTGCTTTGGTGGAACTACATGATAATTTCCCAGAAACGGGACAATTTACCGAGAACATTAAGATCGAAGATTACCGAAAAGCAGGTTTGAATTTAAATCATAAAAGAAAATTAATGTATAATTATTAGATTTTTCGAACAGACATTGACAATGAAAATATAAAATAATGTAGATGTTTTGTTATTCGTCATAGTTTTAATAACTGAGTTAACGTTTTACAGGATTTAAAGATCGGGAAAAACTATCCTTTTCAACTGGAGAAGTTGCAGATATATCAGAGCACATCCTTTCTCTTGTGATGAAGGTTGGAGCAACCACTGGCATAACATGCGGTTATATTCACTTTAAGGACGCTGAAGCGATAATTGATAACACACCACGTGAAGTTGATTTTGATGGTTGCAAGTATTTTTTTCATAAGCAGATTGAGATTAAACCTCATAGATGTAAACAATTCATCACTAATGGAGACTCTGGGGCATTCGTTTTTTCGGTAGAAATTGATGACAAACCCATCCTGAAGTGTATTGGAATGGCTGTGGCATTTACTGATCATGGTACTTGTCTCATGACTCCAATAGAAGATGTTTTGTCTAATTTAGGCTTGAGTAAATATCATCTTACTAAGTTTGAGAATGATTTACATACTGAAGATACTGACGATTTTTTGTCACGCATGTTTGCAGATATCACAAAAAGAATGGACGTAATGCAATCTAGCATGTCTGGCATGTCTGCCAGCATGTCAGAACTTAAATACAAAATGAACTCAATGGAAACAACAATGGAATCTAGATTTCTTGAAACTAATAACAGTGTTGCACAGATTCAAAATGATATGACTGTTGTACAACATAGCCTCAAAGTGACCAAACACAATGAAATACCCCGACCAGAATCGCCTGATGAATCCTAAACAATGCCGAGCCGAGAATCTTGTTTTTGATTATTAAACTTTTATTATCATCTGGTACAATATCTAAAAAGTTTTGAAACGAATGAATCCATTTTCTCTAAATATTGAAACAATTTTCTCTGTTTCAAATTCAAATATTATACTATCTGTATTATGTACAATAAGTAACTTATAGCTGTTTTGTTCAAACAAAAAATCTCATGCAAAATAGTGCAATGTTATTCTTAGAAAATCGTTGTAAGACTCCATAGTCCGACAGTTGATTTTTTTTTACAATAATATTGCCAAATATATTACATACTTGTTACTCTGCGAACACAATTCAATAAAGACAAATTAAAGTGTCGTTGATGCTATATATGTATTATGTGTTGAGAAAGAGCATTTAAGAAATGATGTAAAGTGCACAATAAATTTACAATTGAAAAGATAATGTTAATATTACTAATATTTCTTACTTTTTTAAGGAGAACAGATTTTTGAGGAACGTGTCGTCAGACCTTAAGCTAGTAGCTACTTTGTTGTTTAAATCAATAAATAAGAACGAAAATTAGTCAACATGTTGTAGATTTGCACGAATTTCTTTAAATGAATTCGGTTTATTAATATATGGAAATGTAATATCTTTTATAACAAACGGTTAAAAAACAAAGCATAATATTATTATCTTACAGATCAATGTAAACAATCATGGTACTGTAGATTCCTTATTATTCGCGAGTACTTATTACGTCAAATTGCGAGAATAATCAACGCCAATGTATAGCTGGTCAAAGGATTTAACATAGATTTCAGCACCATAAAAATATAGGCGAATAATTTTATTTGGCCTGTGATGCTTCTCGCAAAATTACGCAATAATTAATTCCACGCGTATATATAGGAATCTACAGTGTAGTTAAATGTCAAATTAATCAAAAACACTTAATTACAGGTTATCTAAAAGTTCGCTATCCTTCAAGAAATATTTCAACATTGTGCCATTGAAATTTTCGAAACTTTTATAGAAATTTAATTAGTACTGGTTATACCTGTTACTAACTTTAGCATCAAGTTACTGGTAGATAGCGTTTATCAGATGTTTAGCTAGGTACCTGTACTGCATGTAGTACATCATTACTCACTGTGTAGTCGTAGCAAATAACAAGTAGCTATTAAGTTATATATTTACTAGTAGCAATTTACTATTACTAGCTTTCTACGTCTTTATTTTGTTTGTGTAGCAATTATGAAAATTAATAAATTATATATTATTTTACTTTCTAGTATATTCCATTTGTAACACATCGAAATAAAAAAATACTGAATCAGACAAATGCTTATATTATGGCATATTTATTTGTTTATGTTACGTAGAAAGGGAATCATCAACATAATGCATGATTCAAAACCAAAATCTTAGGACCAGTTCTGAAGATTACTTAATTTTATCGACACTTAAAATAAATATTTACCCCTTATTAGCGAGACAAAATTTTTCGAATTATGGTCACTGCTCTTCATTATTCATCGTAATATAACTGTATACTGGTATGCGAGAACGAAACACTGCCTCCCAAAATATATGTATTACGCATAAATAAGTTTTATTTCGAGAATAAAAAGAGATCAATAGTAACTCTTGAACTGTGTAGGCATTTTGTTCGGCAATAATGATTTTTTACGTAGTCATGGTATTTTAATTTTTTTTCGCGAATCAGATTACACTTGCCGGTAAGGGATTAGAATTGCTAATTTATTCTCTACGATCTTTTCTCCATAGTATTTTTTTTTCCAATAGGGCCTAAAATCAATGTCCTGTCTTCCTTAAGAACTCATCCTGATTGTTTGCATAGAGATTTCACGCTTTCGTTTGCGTAGAAATCTCAGGGAAGGGTTTCAATGGCTGGCAATGCATCCTTGGACGAGTTCCTTATTAACTTAAAAAGCTGAAGCAGGTTAATATATCGTTGATATATTATACAATGATCTGCCTACTTTGAGTGAGGATAAAGTATAATTAAGCTAGTAGTTCGGTAGCACAGCATTAATGTTGAATTCTATTTCTTACAGATGTATTAGACGTTTTTTTTTTTATTTTAGCAAGCAAATTCAAAGAATTGTGGTCCCCCTCTTTTGGTGTCTCTGTGGGTGAGATGTCAATTTTTATGATATTTTGTGTTAAACATGAACGTCCTATCATATCAAACTATATTAAAATGAAAATTAAATATACCCCGGTATTATTACCCAGAGTAGGGTTCTCTCACAAGAAATCCAAAGCACCACCTGTTCAAAAGATATGGCCAAGGAAAAATTTTTGAGAGGAAGGTCAAAGGGTCAAAGTTGTTCGATTCTTTAGATAGGTCTTGTCACAAGTAATATATATGTGAAGGATGAAAACTCTTCCCTAACGGTTCAAAAATGCCCTATATAAGAATCTATTTTTAATCCATTTTGTTGAATTTATTTTTCGATACTGCTTTGACTTCGTATGTCTTCCAAAATATCTAGATTTTTCCATCTTTGGTATCAATTTACATTTGCATATATATATCTCGTTTCAAACAGAATGAAACACAAAACTATGTTTGAGTTTTTCTTAAAAGATATAAATCCAGGATGGTTTTTAAATTACAAATATGTATGGAATTTTTACCTCATTTTGGAAGTTCCATGAAGATTTATCGTAAATTTTACATAGAGTTTCCAATCAAATAAGGTCTTGAAAATGACGTCAAAAGAGGGGACTGGATTCCCTTTTCCAACGTTCTATCAAGTATTGCCCCTGAAAACACCTGAATAGAACAAGGAAATGTTTAAACTGACTACGTAGAAATAAAATGCATCCAGAGTATACGTTTTAGATGCCAAAAGAGATTCAGAGAAAAAAAAATGATGCACGGTTAATGTCGATTTGTACATAAGGTGTGAAATCAGTCACGTCAAAAAATGAAGTTGAACATGTGTTGTACACATCAAACTCCAAAAAGCAAAATATGCTGGCAAAATCTAGCGAGGATCTCTCCAAATAAATATATCCATTTCCAATATTATATTCATTGAAAGCCACGGTTCATGACATTGTAAAGTCATATAAACAAGACAGGTTTAGTCCTTACTCAGCTCCAGGGAATCGTAACAAAATAAGTGTATGAAGTAGAAGCCGACGGGCGTCACGAACCTACACAGTGCCAGGTGATCATATAATATCGTTTTTATTTTATATTAATTTAATTGGCAAATAATGAACGTATTAAGCTAAAATTTCAACATTCCTTTATTTTTTGTTGTTTTTTGTTCCTTGTAAATTTTGAAAGCACAGACCACATACATTTGTAGAGCTTATTTTATAGCCTGAGTCCACGAACTTTTTGATAACCCCTCGTACTATAGTACTGAAACGAGATTTCTTTAAGACTTGTCAACGAAGCAAGATAAGTAACAAAGGTTCGCAAAGAAGTCAAGATAAAATTTATCAAACATCCGTCTGAAGATCTCTGATTAAGTCTTCAATGAGGAAAATATGAAATCAGCTATGTTATCACAATGAATATCAACATAAGATAACAATGTAAAGGTCTAAAATTAGACAAAAGCAAACCTAAATATAAGTTGTGGGTAAATACTAACTGGCCCAGTTACATCCTTATTACCACCAAGCTATTCTGTGGTTTAAATCTTCAATAATGAAAAATAATCTAAGGGATTTATCATATAGTTCATCATTTGCCGAATGCCAAGTCTTGTATAAAAAATGCGTATTGTGATTTCGAGCATCCCCCCCCCAAAAAAAAATAATTCTATATAAAATAAACAGCAATTCAGAAAGTCTTAATTATAATTATGTCATCTACTTGAAGTAGGGAAATGCACAATACTCTTTCACAAGTTTCAAAATATATGTGTAGTTAAGCGCTCATCAACTTTCACGACATTACTATAACCACTTGAAAAGATTTTTAACAGTAATCTGTTTATTTGCATTCTACTCATCTTCCAATTCATAGTTTCTACCAATAAAAACTATCTTTTCCATAATATAGCATCTATCTCGCCCATATGCGAATAAGATGCTTTTATCTTGGGAGCGCAATATTTTTTGGCGCAGTTATCTCTCCTTGTTTCGGCACGAGTTATCTAACTTTCAATTATATAAAGAAAGTTGCTCGTGCTGCAAACTCTCTCTTTGCCGGTTACACGCTAGTTGCAAGGTTGGTGTTAATCAAATTTGAGAAAACAAAGGCTAAGTGTAGATTTAAGAAATAGATTCTTGCCTGAAAAAAGTTTTAATTTCTATTACTATTTTTATGAATTCGTATTGTTTACTTATCTATTCGATAACAAAGGTTTTATTTGGATAAGGTCAGATTCATTTCATTTTGTCTATTTGCATCACCATGTGCTAGCCGCCATCTTTTTCACAAGTGAAAAATTTAAAGTAGTCAAAAAATATCATGTAGGCCTAATCGATAAAAAATTTTATAACTCTATCTCATGCGAATCTATGACTAATTGACTCTTTTCAGCTTCATTTTTTTGTAACTGATGACTATTTATTTGAATAAAAAAAAATGCATGAATTAATAGGAACAATTCAGGTAAGCATATAACTATTTCGTTACAAACAGCAAAATGTTACTTTATTTCACTGATGATAACACCAACTTTCTAAGTGCACAGGAGAAATTGTAAGAAAGGAAAATGTCTCAAAAAATATTTCCAATTGAAAAATGGACGGTTGTCATGCTCATGTTTGCATCTGTTTACATATCTGCCCATCCAGATAAAGCAAAAGATATCCTAAGTATGTCCATACAGTTCGCTTGTTGTTTGAATATGTCACGCAGTATCGTCTTCGGAAATCTATAGACCCCCCTATTTCTTGGGCCTTAGTTGACTTGGAACTGGTTGTTATATATTTGAATCCTAATTATCGGCTGGAATTTCTCCAGACTCAACGCTCTCAAATAAACAAAATGTGCGTTGATTTCAATTTTAAGGGGTCCTGCAGTCAAATCTGTGTCAGTACATGCGCACTCGTACAAGTGCTGGCATGCACACAGTCATACATTGCAATTTTCAAAGAGCCCAGGTAAATAAAATACCAGTAGCTCATTCGAACGCATTCGATCATTAAGGAGGCTGGTAGGCTGGTGGGTCAACAAATTAATCCAAAATTAACCACCAGATTCAACTTATTTTTTTTAATACGGTATCTTTAGCTGTCAACTATCATTTGGCAAAGAAAAAATTGATACATTTTAGTTTTAAAATTTTATCATTTTTGTATATCTTTATATGGAGCTCTTCTTTTAAAGGAGATTGAAATAGTCTAAAAATGGCTGCCACCCCAGCCTCTGTAATTACATACATGATTTCACATTTGCAGATAAAGAGAGTCATTCTTAAATTAATGCAAACATTGCAAAGGGTTTGTATTCAACTGGGGGTTCCCCTTAACTGATGACAAAACGGTTTATCCCACTCCCTGTCTTGAAGGTTTAGAAAATGAAACAATGCAAATGCTGATCAGAATAAATTGACGTCCATACTGTAGGAACATTAATAATTAGTTCTACGGCAGTTATAGTCATTGTTACGGAAGATCAATTTCTCTTACAAGTTTGTTAGGAGATTGTACGATTCAACCCGGGGGTATCTAAGCCTCACCATCATACTATGTTAAACAATGAAATGAAACAAGATATATGCTTAAGTTTCCTAGAACAATTAAATGGTCAAGTTTATTTCCAAGAAAGTGATTGGTCATTAAATTAAATTTTAGATCTGTATATAGATAGAGCCGTTTCTGCACATCTGGGTTGTGGAGAATACTTTTGAGGGCAATGGTGCTATTTCCCTTAGCCACGTGAATGGGTGACTACAGTAATTCAGATATAGTGCATGACATGACAACACTAGATCTTATCCCAGTAGTTTTGGCTGTCAGCTTATGAAGTAGTCGACTTGTAAATAGGAGAATACGGTTTTATAATGATAATGAGGCATTGGTTACGGTTGAACATACAGTCCTCAAAAACCAGTAGAGTTATGAAATTAATTCGTTTATTTGTGTTAGACTGCTTTTAAACAATATAATTTTCGTGCTCACTTTCGTACTAATTATAACAGTATTGCCGATGCAATTTCTCATCAGCAGTGGCACTGTTTCTTGCAGGTTGCACCACATATATCACCACAACCTGTACCAATTGAATTCCAGAACCTCATATCTAGCATAAATTCAACAAGTTGTTAGGACAGCATTTTCTGAAAACACTAGCAAAGCTTATGAATTAGGCGAAAGAGCATAATTCAGCTGCTGCTTGCAGCAAGGATTAAATACTATTTGGCTCCCCCTTTTATACTTAGATTTGTTGCACACTGGTCAATTAAAGTCCTGGTGTTTTCGACAGTTCGACCTAACTTAGCTTCCGTTTCCTATAATTGCAAACTTCAAAGTCATATAGATCTAACAGAAGAGTTCATAGTTAAAAGTTGTTACAGGGGTTAAAAAAGCACAGCTCACAGCATTGACAGTAGGTTGCCCATTAAAAGGTCCATATTAAAGCAGATTCCTAAAATTTTACCCTGCGTATGTACAAATTCATATGAGGTATCATTAAATTGTTTTCAGCTGCATTTTCTATTGTGTACTATAAAAAAAAAAAAAAAAAACTTGCAGTCTCCGACAAATCATCTGATAGAGATGTTGCCAATACAGAAACTCAATTTGACGACACTAACTCTACATCCTTAATTCTTACAGATACATGGCAAAGAGGATTTAACTTGTCCCTGCACTAATCTTCAAAGGTTTTTAGAAATTAGACCTAGCCAGGGGGTCAATTATCTTGTCATTTTTCCGGAGCTCCTTTTACTAAGTATCATTTAATTTCGATTTTAGCCAAACATTAGGTCTTAAACCTCGAGTCTTCTTTCGTATTGGGACAAGTACGGAATTGGGGATTTTATCTCAAGTTATCCATAGTTGGAAAACAACAGTGACAAAATTAAAGAACGTCAGGTTAATATACTTGAAATTTATTAAGGAGATCCAATTTCCTCTTGTGCACTTATTATGGTCTCACATTCTGCTTGTATTAATTGGCATTGTTCTTCATATAACCTGGCCATGGAGAAAACTAGAAAGGGGTTAAATGCATTTTTTCTTTAACAAAGTAAGTGAAGTTGGGGGATTCTGTAATACACTATCCTGACATCAAAAAACCATGCCAAAATTAATTGAAAGGGATGGGGTACATTTATCCAAGTAAAGAAAAAAAAATTCAGGGGATATAAAGCCAATTATTAGGTATGTATGTAAGTTTTATCCATCACAGTAATGACTGATATCTGGAGAGGAAGGGTCACGGCTGTTTTAGGCCGCTCAGGACCCCCACTAGTAAAGTGGCGGCGCCCCCATTCGTAGATGCTTTGTTCAAGCATATACGACTGGGGTCTTGTGGCGAACTGAGCGGCATACATCACTTGAACTATGATGTAATATGGGTTCATTATTTGACCGCTGCACCACACAGGGTCAAAGTTGAATACCATGAAAATATTGTGACAGTGCAAACAAAACTATTTTATTTTTTATTTTCTTCCTTGACTTCTGCACCTCCCCGAGTCATGGATGTGTGATTATTATTCTAAATATTTTATTTTTTATTTTCTCCCTGGACTTCTGCACCTCCCAGAGTCATGGATGTGTGAATATTATTCTTGCATTGCAAGTTTCTATTATTTGACCTTGACCTCTGCATCTCCAGGGGTCAAGGTCAACTGATATGTTGATGTTGTACTGAAATGTTGTTGTTGAACTGAAATGATGTTGTTGTTTAACTGAAATGTTGTTGTTGTTGCTGGGCCTACCCGTTGCTTTGGAGGCCCGAAATAATATGTTATATTATTCAGCCATGCCCAAAAGCGCCAAATAAATAAAAACCCATAAAAAAATATTGTTTTTGATTTATTGCGTCTGTCCAAGATAACATGTATATTCGAACGCACAACCCATTTTTAAAACTATATGTTAGGGTTCCTCTAGCCTTTTCAGAGTTTGATTCAAAGGTTTCCCGTAGGCATTTCAAAATTATTGCCACTCCCTGCTCCGTGACGTTCTTTTTCTTTTGGGGTGTGTGTGCTTTTTTTAATCAATTGCATATCTGTCTTCTAAATTGGTACCTTTTAAACGAAGTGATGCAATACATTACTTTTTAATATCTGAAGTCATAGAGTAATACTGAATTTAATCATGTCAATTTTATTTCGTTTGAGGGCCATTTTTTAGAGGTAAAGCAATACACATTATAAAGTGTATAATGAGTAAAATAACTCAAATTTGACACCCGCTCTGAGACCCCAGTTTAACTTATATCATTTTTAATTTTGACTCATATTAAGATATATTCCAATTTGTTTAAATTAGTTGAATCTGTTGTTCATATATGTGTACCAACGGTCGTAATATGACGTTAAATAATAAAAAAAAAAATACATGTATGTCAAAAGTCTACGATCTCTTAAATGACCTTCTTTTACATTCTAATACTATTAAGATATAATTTCTTCATTTATTGCAGCTCATTTTTATAATGAACAAGGATTTGGAAATAGAAAAGATGTTCTACTGAAGAACATCATAGTCATAGTTAGAACTATTTATAGTTACAAAAACATCCTAAAATAGTTTAGATTCAAGCATATTTAAATAAAGACACCCAAGAGTAGGGTGGGACCATAATATCAATTACAAAAGTATACTTATATGTACATAATTGATCTTTGGGTCCATTATCCTCTTAATACAGCGTACCTTTTCAAAAACACACATGTTTATCATTTCTATGTGCTTATCTGAAAGCTATAGATCCTTTGTGTTAAGGTAAACTTTCACCCCTTATTTTGCATGAGAATCATTTAAGTTTTATTGAATGTGTTTTTAAGTGATTCGGGTCTAAACTGTGCTTTCGATATTAAGTTTTACATATGAAGATACTTGCAAAATCCTTTATAACTAAAATATCATTTTATGTGAAAAATAGATGGCTAGAATTGGATTCTAATTTCGAAAGTTGCCCCACACCCATTTAATGTTTTTGGACATCAATTTTGTTCTGCTACATTGTACCTGTTTATCAATTTATTTCCATAAATTATTGCATTTTATTGCTATTCATTGTCGTGATAATTCATTGCAATATTATCATATGTATTAATATATAATATAATATAAATTGTAAATATAACAACAGGCAGCATTTGTTTACGGAATAACTGTCTTATTATTCGATTTCTTGATGTGATCAATCGATTGGCTTGTGTGATAACAGCATCTATTAATTAAAGAATAGATGCCTTTATTTTATGAGGAAAACCTTGTTGCTGCTATTTGAGTTGGGTTAGCTATGAATTAGATCGGGTTCGGGATATCTCAATTTAATTGTAAGGTTAATTACCGTTTGCGGTATACCCGGAACGGCCATTATTATGCTAATTATAAGTACATGTACATGTAATATTTTGCTTTCATATTGATTGTTGCTGCTGCTTGTTGCGATTGTTTGGGGTCGCCCTGCTTGGCACCCCCTTGTTGCTTTAAAATATGCCACGACCAACAATCGCCAATATATTAAAATAAACGTGTATAAAATCATGTTTGTTTTATTTTCCTCTATATAAATAATTTGCATAAACGCCGAAGAGTTTGAATTTTCCCTGTAGATTTGCTGCGGATTTCGTTAATTTTTATGTATGTCCCGTATTTTTTGTCTTTTGTACCCATCTGGACTTGTCTTAGTTACCTTATTACAATGTAACTCTTACAGAATTATTAAAAGATATCAAAACTAGAATCTTTTTTAATTAAAAATAGTGGATACATAAAAAATTAAAGAATTAAAAACAGGCTTCGTAGATTCGCTGGGAAGGTCAGACAAAAATTATAATGCAGACGTGTATTGTTTAACTTTAAAGAACTTTAATTTTTAGGCTAGTTAGTCATCAATGTTGGTTGAATTTGAAATAAAACACAATGTTATCTGAACTAGTTTTGATAGCAAGGGGATGGTTATGATCTTAAAATTTCAGATCACCAAGTTCATTCAGAAATTTGATTCCAGCCTTTTTGCAAGCCAAGTTTATAAAGTGCCAAGTTAACTGAACAACCGTATTGTGACTCTGTTCGCATTCCAAACAAATCTTTTTTAAACGAATTAACAATTAAATGTATTCTGTAGTGTGTTATTTACGAGAAATAGGTTCATTGTAAATGAGCAATTATAACATGGTTAAACCGCTCCGTATATTTTACATGTAACAAGGAGTTCAGTCAAACTTTTAATAACATAATCATAATTTGTTCTTGTGCACGTTTAACACCCCTATTTACAGGACCCAACCTTTATGACCCCTTCCCGCAAATAACAATAATACATGTAATTGATTAGTGATATTTTAAGCAAAAAACATGCAGAAAACGAATAGAAAACAAAGTTAAGCTTCCGTGTGTAAGTCCCAGTGGAACCAATACGGAGTCTTATTCAAGCTTGTACTAGTAAGCATTTTTGCTCCTGTAGTGAAGACAAACATCATGCCTGCATTGAATCAGGACAAAAGACAACATCCTACCTATACGTGTACTAGGTATCAGGCAATGAATGTGTAGCTGTCCACTGTCATACTAATTCTTATTCAAACTCTTGAATGTATATTTTCCATTCTATGCATTTAAAAAAAAACTCCATTGAACACAGTTGCGTTATGTAATTAGAGTTAAGCTGTAAAAAATACTATTATTTCTTCCATGCTTAACTTATTCAAAAGTTTCTTAATGAAATATATTGAGATATCAAACAGTATTCAAGTTGAAAAGTCCACTAAACAATACAAAATAGAAGCAGACCAACTACAGACGTCCAAAACATCAGAGGTGAGGGAATAGTTAGCATCACCCGCCTTCAGGTACATGTGTAGGTCACACCCTCCGTGTGCTCCTTGTCATGGAAAATAACGGAAATGTCAGTCGTCAATTCAGTTTATAATGGAATAACAATAAGTATTGAAAACGTCAGTCAGCAATTGACTCAATGATAAGTTGTACTTGCTGACAAGGTCATTTTATCGACCATAGAACTGCTAAAGGCAAGATTGCTGATATTCTTGTTTCATGAACTTGTTTTTCAATAATTTGTCTTGTTTTAGAACTTATTCATATGTATATCAAATATATATTCGGAGATTTATTAATATCTTCTAGGTCTGTTATTGAATTTGGATGTTAAACGTGATCAATGAAGGTATTGTCTGAACTGTGTAGTCTAAATCATAAATTAACGACAGACTGACAATACTATTTAAATTACTTTATTCTGAACAAAGGATAACAGTGGGGGAGATGCAAAATTGATATATGTATTGTTGAAGATATCTTATCATTCTTCCAAATATGTCTTTGTCACGGGACTGACTTATCAGGAATGAATAGGACTAAGGATGTTTAAAGAGTTTTAAAATTGAACTATGCATTCTGAATGGATTTCATTTCGTAGACATAACCCGGTAACTAGACAACAAAATGAAGTAGGAAATCTCAAACACCTATGTTTCAACGCTGAAAAACATTGTACATGTGTTTCACTTTGTTTCTAATACTTTGGATCTAATCGAGATAATTCTCAATCCATTAAAAAATTCAAATGAACGGACAAACGTGATTCAAAGGATAAGTAAATGACAAATATAGGCATGTGAATAATTCAAGGAAAATTCACTTCTCAGTAAGTATTTAAAATTTAAAATGTAATTTGAGGATTTTTCTAAAGAAAAATCCCCCTCAAACTATAAGAACATTAAAAATTTTTTGGGATTTAAAAAAAAATATTGTAATCATTCTTACTTATATCATTTCTTTAACTGCATGAAATATTATTGTTTGATATTTGAGCTTGGTATTTGAATTCCTATGCATAAATGTGAGTAATTTATGAGGGCTTTCAAGAAAATGATTATATAAATGGCATTTTTGGGAAAAAAGGAGGCATAAATGTTATTATAATCATAATTTTTGTGGCGGCAAGGGAGAGAACATAATGCATCCATATACTTCCATAAATGAAACTCACTCATCTATTCACCTCGCAATTGTTACATGTAAGGGTCGAACAAATTGAGAAACTGTACAAAAAACAAAAACAAAATGATATCAACATTTCAATCGCCCCTCACTTTTGTTGCAATACACCCTTGTCACATATATAGGGGTCTCTCATATATCTCTCAGTTCGAAACAAAAGTCAAGACTCCATGTACAAAAAAATCATTAACGGTGTATACTATTGACAAAAAACTAAAAAAAAAGAATGTCATTCTACAGTTACGTTTAAAGTCATCATATCGCAAGTCCCGTGACTTAGTCAACAAATATAATTTATCATTTAATCAAATGCTGATAGAACTAATTGTCAGGCCATTATTAATACACTGAATTGTCTAAGGACTTTTATTCGTGAATGCTGATCATGAGGAGTTTATGTGGTCGTGACCGGTCGGCAGAAGTTGCTCACTTTTCCGTGACATCTGATCTATTAAGAGATCCGTGTTTTCTCTGCTCCAGATTTGTATCGTATCATCTGAGCGGACTTACTGACACAAAGGCCATCAACTCCTCAGCCAGGAAGGATAACTCCAAAAATTAATATTTAATTTGAAATGCATCAAAATGAAGCTAGAAAATGATTTTTTCCATGCCATGATTTTCATTTTATTTATCTTTCAAGGTTTTGGAAAGTCTTTAAAAAAAGGTCTTTAAAAAATTAACATTTGTGCCGTATAAAAGAAAAAATAATTTATACAGATTTAGAGAAATAAAACTTCCTTGAATCCAGCCTTAGATACCAATGCTTATTGGCATGATATGAAATAAGAAGTGATTTGTGGTGTTTTGCAATAATAGCAAAAGCCTTTTACACTATGTATTATAGAATACATGACGAAAATAGAAATCAAAAAATTCCCAAATAAGTACAAAATCATGACAATTTCTCTGAATACCTGGACACGTAGCGTTTTTTAACCTAAAATACAGTAAAACTCGGTTTTAGCGAAGTCCTGGTGACCTGTGAATTTAATTTAATTCGCTATATCCGTAATTCGTTATATCCGTATAACGAATTCGTATAAACATTTATAGCGAGTTCGCATTATGTGATTGAATGTTTTCCTTCAAGTATTACAAACAAATATGTTAGGGAAGCAAATATTACAAAACATAGTTACAGTCGATAACTAAGGTTTTATTTTAACTGAATTTTATATACAAATGCTACAAGAAAATACATTCAGTTCAATTTAGCAAATTTTAAGATCTTTGAAAGTTCGTTATAAAAGATGTAAATTTCATTATATTTAATCTCATCAGGACTCAAAATGAGTTCGCTATATCCGTAAATTCGTTATATCAGAGTTCGTTATAACCGTAAAATTTTACAAAGATTTGTTAAGAATTTTGAAGGGGACCCAGAAAAACTTCGCTATATCCGTGAATTCGCTATATCCGTGTTCGTACTGAACGAGTTTTACTGTACATTTGTTGATCAATTTGCAATTAGAAAATGCATGCATTGCTGAAATTCCAATTCGCTTTCTCTGCAAAAATATTGGAGATTTGACAATTTTTCCTAAATAATATGATTAACTTTAATCTTAAATTTTAAAGAAATAAAATAAATGTGGTTTAATTTACATGACCTTGTGGATTCAGAGCTACTTTTATGACTGCTTTTTATTACTCAACTGCTAATTTTATAAACCCGAGTATCGGAGCTCACTTTTATTTACGTCTCACTTCTCCACTATTAAATCCTTTTGGCAAAGTGAAATTGACACCAAACGTGATCGAGCCTGTCTCATTTTTACAGGCCTGGAACCCGCTTTTTACCATCATATTTCTTTACAGAATATCCCCAAACTTTCTTTTAGCCTTTTAAAGATCAGCGGATATTGTTCAGTACAAATTCTGATTAATAATGAGATCTGTAAATATCTGAATCTCTAAGTTGCATTCTACTAGTTGTATTCTACTATGAAGGCAAATAAATGTTTGTCGAAACATTCAACTTTGTTCATTTTAGTAAATATGTATTGAAAACTGCATCTCTCAGGAGCACAAATAATTGTCATATCATGCATATCCCTTGCACACAATTTCAAATTATTTGCATCGATGACTTCTAAAACGTAGAAAATCAACTGTTTTGTAAGACTAATGCCCATATTCACACCTATGTTTAAACTAGGTTTAGCTGTAAGAAGGACTCACATTTTTAAAATCTGTTTCACACCTGCTTCTCAGGGGTGAGCTCTTCTCAGAAATTAAGGTAAACCTAAACCTGGTCTGGGGTAGGTTTAAATGTTAAAGATAGTATTATTCTAACTATAGAAGACCACATAGATGGTGTAGAATGGCTTGAATGTATTGACCAACTGTTTGTTAGACGACCTAGAACTATCCGTGATAGATTACATCCATTTCTTTTTTATAGGGATGTCAAAATTGTCAATTATTGATATTCGAAAGGAGTATTCGAATATATTCGAATATTCGATAAAATAAATACATCTTGCATTATTAAATATATATCTTCACTCTCCTGTAAAGCAGTATAGGTTTTATTTTGGAATACAAATATATATTTTTAAAATAATTATTGAATAGTATACATCCAAAATGTAATGACTGTTTTTAGAAAATTCAAAAGATTCTTTAATATTTTCAAGATTATGTGAATGTCTAACTAAAGTCTACACTGATAACTCCTATAAATTTATACCAAGCAGAACAATTATCTAACGGTGAAATATTAAAAGCAATTACTTTTTGCTAATTATAATTTCCTGATAATGATTTTTGATGATATTTACATAAAGAAGTTCGTGTGTTTACTGTAAAACTGGGCCCTAACAACAATACACATGTACAAACTGATTATTAGAACTGGAAACTATTAAAGCACTAATTTAGTGAAGAAATGAATAAATTACTCTAATAGATACAATCTTCACACCTGTAAGGTATTCCAAGAGGAGTTTTTTTTTAAATTTGGACCTTTCTTCCCAGTCATTGTACATGCAATACCAAATGAATAAATCAAACAAAAGAGGGGTTCAGATAAAACAAGTTTTATTTTAAGTGTGAAACACAGGTGAGTTCAAAGTGAACTCAGCTCAAATGGGATTTAAACCCAGTTTACCTGAACTAGGCTTACTAATTAAATCTACCTTACCTAAGACACAGGTGTGAATATGGGCAAAACAGTCTTATATTTATATAAATATATATTTATTTCTGTTTTTTATCTATCAATTTAATATTTAACAAAGGTATTTTTTTTCCTTCGCAATTTTTTGAAACCGATTTTGAATAATGTATGGAGATTTGTTCAAGATATGAAAACATGCATGCAATTAAAGAGCATATCATATTTCAAATGTATTCTCCTATCTTGTTTTATCTTCCGCAATGTTTTAAGGACAAACAATACGTTCCTCAATGATATATATTTTTTCCTAAGATTTTAACATTGAATTATGATCACTTTAACATGATCACTCACAAGAATTGAGGTGCATTACTAGGCATTTGTGCAAGCTTGCAGCTGATTATGTTTCCTACATAATCCTTTTTGATAAATACTTTATTTGTTAATATCACATGTTTGGCATTATGAGACAATTAGAAACCTGTTCAGAAATCAAAGGTAATATTAAAATTTTAATATTTTCCATTCACTATAAAGATTTACAAAACATGTATTTAAGGAACGTACCATCTGACCTTAAGACCGGCGAATTCCTCAACGGTCATTTCAGATCGATGAAATCGGCATTCGCCGACGAACCTTCCCCGGTCAAATGAAGTAACAAGCCGGTTTACCAAAGGTTAAGCAGCACATCCGGCGTACCTCAGCTTGACAAATAACGTCTCATCCATGTACCGGCGAAGGGCTTCAATTTTAAATTTAACTTTACTTGGGCGCACCCAAGTCTATTTAACAGTGACGATTTTTTATAGTGCCAACGCATACCTTGACACAAATCTACGGTTTAGGGTTCACAATTTCACTTCAATATGTTGAGCGAAGAGTCGATACTAATTTTTTATCAACAAAGTTCAATCATTATTTGAACACGGAATGTTCTATACCGACTGAAATATTGTGACGATATGTCATAATTGAGACTTATAATTTGCGATGATGCGTTTTTCTGCAATTCCCTTTCTCTTTTTTAAAAATGTTTTTATCTTCATGATCGAATAATGGGTAAAAATAACTTTTACATGTATGATAATCGTCCTTCATTCCATTTGCAGAAACTTAAAGAATGTACAGAATCTAAATGCCTTGAATGCTCATTTTGAAATGGCTGCCTGTGTTCTATTCTTCATCGTCACATCATGCTAAAGCCGTTTAAAATTATATGTTTATTATAAATTAAATCTTTTTGTACACTTAAAATACTATAATTACTAAAACACACTTCAGGAACGCTTGTCATCATATTTTTTTAATAAAACACATGGAGATAACGAACAGTATTCAAGCTCAAACGTCCATAAAACAATGAAGATCAAACATTAGAGGTGGTATCAGGTGCCATGGAGAAGATAGATTCCCCTGCCGACCGGTCATATCCGTCGTGTGTTTCTTTTCATGATCATGGAATAACGGAAAAACCCATCGCCAATTCAGCGTAAAAATAATGAACTACATATAGTAGTAACAACGCCAGTCAGCCTTTGACTCAATGATAAATTGTAATTGTAACGAGGTCATTTTAAGAAATGATTAAATTTAATGAGACTGCTGATGTATAAGGATATATGAATTTTACTTTCTATCTAAAAAAGAGGCAGAACTATTAGAAAAGATAAAGTATGGAAAAGTTCTCGCGACAGAAAAGTGAGATTGACACGGAAGATCTTCAATGTATGGAGGACATGGCTAGTATTCCGTCATTACCATTTTTGCCCCAATCTGATTGTTCATTCTTCCCAGACAGAGACTTGAGTAGTTCGCTGAGGTGAGTTTTTAAGTGCATAATTATTTGTTTTTGAATGAAAATCTGAATGAGTATTTATTTGCCTGTAGAAAGTGAAAAATATTTTATGAATCTCGAAACCTTATACAGTAAACCAGCTGGGAGGTCATTATCCGCTAGAGACAGAATAAGGCGAACGACAATAGCCGGGTGAGTTACTCACGTGCAAATATTTTTCTTTTCATTTGTGATTGTATCAATTTAGCTACAATAATGTATCCCTCTCCGATTTTTTTTATCTGATGCTTTTTGGAGAGGGATACAATTCCAGAGCATCACCGTAATGGTGCAAAAATATTTTTTTTAAATTCGGGCAACTGCAGGCAGAATAAATTATATTTACATTCAACTTACTTCTTATGAGACTAAAATTGTATCAAACACAGAGACAGATGCGCACGAAATTTGCATGCATATTAGGCCTTGTTAGCTCCTGACCTATCGACCTGCATAATTTACATTCCAGCATAATTATCAAGAAATCAACTCCGCTATTAACTTTCAAAGAGTCATCACAGAAAATAAAAGAGAAAACAAGAAATGGAAATAGTTTGGATCGATTTAAAAAATCACTGTCTAGTTAGTATAGTATGCCAGGGCATCAACAATAGTGGGAAACATGGAATAATTTGCATAACGGGCGAAATGCAGACATATAGATTTAAATTACACGAAGATTTCCATCCTAATTTCAATAGTCCTCGCCCACTGACGTCAAATACAACGGCAGTCGCACGAAATTTTCATGCATATTTGGCCTCTTAGTGTCAGACTCAGAGACAGATGCGCATGAGATTTGCATTTATATTAGGCCTCCTTATCGTCTGAATTATTGACCTGCCTAATTTACATTCCAGTAAAACTCAAAAAATAAACTCCGCTAACTTTCAAAGAGTTATCATAGAGAGAAAAAATAGAAATGGAAATATTTAAATGTATGTCTTGGATAACTACATTTTGAAAGTCCGGGTAAGACATGTTAATAAAACAGCGATTTACTGACAATGTGAGCCGAAATCCGCCGTGCGGGAGTAAATCGCTCCCGCAGTTGCACCATTACGGAGAAAAAAGGAGAAGAAGTTGAAGGCTAAATTATTGCAGCTTACATCATTTAGAAGTACAATACACTGTAATATATTATAGCAACATTCTTGAATATGTTCACTTCTTAATAAGATCGGATCCAAAGGCCAGACTTGGTTCTTTCCAAACGCACAGAGAATCAACTAGAAAGCAGGCAGAAATACCTGTCCTTAATGAGCGCAGACTTCCAAATACTGATAAAATCCTGTATCAGCGTATCAGTGAGAACCCCGAATCAGACGGGACACCATTTTTGTCCCAAGTTAAGAGTTCATTCTCCCATAACAGGCTTTTAAGTAGCACACAACCAACCACTGGGTATGATTTTGATTTATTTTATTTATCTGAATGTTTGTATTTAATTGCCTGTATGAGATGATAATTATAATGTCAAACTTCAAATCTTATACAGTAAACAAACTAGGAGGTCAACATCCGCTAGAGGAAGGTTAAGGAGACAGACAATAGCTGGGTGAGTTGCTGAAGTGCAAAAAGATTCCCTCGATAATAGTATGAATGCGATTACATCATTAAAAGGTGCACAACCATATATAGTTAACATTTTTGTTTATGGTCATCTCTTAAGAATTTGAAGGTGCCGGACTTTGACCTGAAAAAGAAATCCAGTAATTTATTATTTATATTTCCTATATCACTAATATATTTTTTAAACGGTCCTTTCACTGAATTTCTTTTCTCATTCAAAAGATATCGCCCCACAAATATTGCCCTGTATTGTGTTTGTATGAAGTTTTGATTCTTCGTGTTTACGGGTCAATTACCGAGTCCATAATGCATTTTTTTTACGCACAGATAATAAGTATATTAGACGATATATTAGAACGCTTTAAGGTATACCTTTACTCAGATGACTAAAAATTCCACTGATAAGAACTAAAAAGCACCTATTGCACATTGTACACCTATGATTCTTATGTTAAATTTCAATTTAAAGTAACTAAGTCAATGACCTCATTTTCATGCTAGGGGCCCCTGAATATTTCTCGGGAAATACCTCAATTTTACACACTATGACCATTTTTTTCTTCACTAACAAAATATTACAAGCAACAAAACTCTTTTAATAATGAAATATTATAGCAATGGAACAGAGTTGCTCCATATAAAGAAATGAGTAGAGTTTGGGCCATAAACATAATAATTATTACAGTCCGAATTTCCTCTGTCATATTTATATTTTTCTCCCTATTTTTAATCAATTATTGCAAAAATCTGACTGATAAGAACTCTTAATTATTTATAATCTCTGGCTACTTTTGTTACCCTCATTCTCATGGTATCGATATATTGGGTCATTGATCAAATTATTGAAATATGTTGACTTCAGTGGTTTTTGTACTTGTCTTTGAATTTCTTTATTTCATAGCATTTTTTTATTTGAAATAATTTATGAGCTTAAACACAAATAAAATTTGAAAATGATGTCTTAAAAATATGTAACCTTTACTTTATGATTAATATTGCAAGAAATAAAAATTTTGAAAAAAAATGAAAAATTACAAATTTGGTCCGAATTTCCTCTGCATAGCAATACATTGAGTTTTGTTCCTGTATATTTTCTTCAAGTACTTACATATTAAATTTTTAAATTGATATTTAGATAAAACTTAGTTATTTCATCCATTTAAAACATTTTTTGATTTACTTTATACAATTTTCTCTCTGATTTCTGAAACCTGAGTAAACGTCATCCTTAAGTTCACATTTTCCGAATACGGTAAACCGTGACGTCAAAGTGAAGAAACTAAGAATTCAAACACGACGTCTATGATGTCACTGACGTAATAATGTAGCGTAAGAAAACACATGACTGGATTTAACATTCACATGAACATTTAACATTCTCATAATAATAACATGTTGGTAAAATCTATAAAACTCTTAAATGTTTTCTTTTTAAAATAAATGTTGAAACAAAGCAGAAATTTAGGATTAACATTATACAAGAACTTATTATTTTAACAATGTTAAGCATGTACATCAATATCAACTAGGACTAATCTTTATTTTATATGATGTGACATGTGTCTTGTTTCCCCTTAACAAGGTCGGATCTAAGACAAGAACTAAGAACTTCGGAAACGCCAGAGGAATTGATTGAAAAAAAAGATAAACCAGTCTGTAATAAACAAAGTCTTCCAATTATTGACGAACTCCTACGTCAACGTATTGGTAAGAATCCTTAAAACATACAGCAAAGTATCATGAATGAGTCAATTTTTAAAATGGTTGCCTTTTCATTTAAATAAAATTAACTTACCTGAAATCTTTGCAAGCCTTATTGATTAACACTAATCACGCTAATATTTTGTGATATCACCTTTCTGGATCAGTACTTTTCTTCTTGAAAAACTTTTGTAAAGTTTTTGAATGTAAAATAAAGAGATTCCATTCCAAGCCCTCAGTAATTGAGTTTTCAAGTCATTTACAATGTGGATCGAGTCTATTTTTCATTTTATTTTTCATTAATAGCCAAACGTTCTCGATATAAGGGGTGCTAATTTTTCTGAAGAATTCTGTTCTGATGTTTCAAATTTCCAAATTCATTGGACCAATGACATGGGCATTTCCATCTTGGAAGCACCATGCATCATGTACTAAATTGCCAAATGTTGTAGCTAAAACCTGCCAAATATTGTCATAAAGTGTTTGGATATATTTCTGAAAGTTCGTATTTCCATTTATTTTGAATGCTAAACTTCCTACCCCATAGTAGGTGATACATGTCCATACCATTAATTTAATAGTACTTAGCAGACGACATTTTTAGTGTCGTATGGCATTTCATTGTCGTGTTTTGCCAATTCGTATTCAAGGAAGCAGAGTGATAACGAAATCAAATTCGCTGAAGAAAATCAACAAAAAAATGTACTCGGTAAGCGTTACTTCACTTTAATTTGATCACCAAAAAATCGACGCAATAACGTTTATCATTCTACAACCTAACTTCGACGTTTTTAAGCGACGCTTGCATTTGTGCGCCATTAAAAAGATTGACTCATTTGTGGCATCATGCGGTATACATATATACATTTGTATATATTTTCTTAAATTTATTTCCTCTTAACATTTGTTTGAATGCAGTTTATATATACTTATACAAATGTACAACTTTTTTTCAAATTTTATCCAAGAATCGTCAAAACAGCAGATACTAAAGCACTTGCAAAATCTACCTTTCCTGGAAACGAAAGCATACAAAGCTCTTGTTAATGTTTTGGAAAAAGAAAACATAGCTATAGTAGCGGGAATTCCTGGAGATGGAAAAACATTCATTGCGTATAAGTGCCTCCAAAATCTCATGGAGACTAAGGAAATGAGACCATTTGTCGTAGAAAGCCACGAAGACTGGAGAAGATGTATTTCCCCAGAGAAGCATCTCGCTATTCTTGTTAAAAATTTTAATGGGCAAGATATTTTTTCTTCAGAATACATACAAAACTTTTGGTATCATATTACGGAAATTTCGCAAAATATAAAAGAAAGAACCATCTTTTCTAATAAAGTGATTTTGGTGCTTCGAAAAGAGCTTTTGCAGTGTTATTTACCACAGATTGAAAGATTATTAAGAATTGCGAAGGACAACATGATTGATCTAACAGCAGGTAGCATACACTCCCTCTCTAAATCCGAACTATCAAAAATGCGTCAATTATACGGCATTGACATTGAGAAAAATACAATTCTTCACTTTCGTTTAAGTAGTATGAGATTTGGATTTCCAAGGTTTTTTAAAAAAATCAGAGAGCATCATGCAACACCCATAGATGAACTTATTTCGAACGACGTCGTAGAAAGAACATTAGAACAACTTGAACCCGAATTTTTCTCTATTTTGGCATTTGTTTGTATCAATGCAGGAGAGATAAGATGCGAAAGCCTTTATAATCAATGCTTAGACAATTCATTTTTAAACACAATGTTTACATTAATTGGTACGTCAAAGACAAGGTATGCTGCAAGAAATCGTCTTCATCCAGTGGAAGTGGCGGATTGGTTGTCTGATGTGTATCTCACGAAACGTGATATAGAAGGAGACCAAGTCTATTCTTTCCTGCACGAGAATGTATCACATGTCACTATGTCAATTGTTCTTGAAAGATATCCTGAAACCGTGTTTCAGTTTGCACCTTACGATAAGTTTCCATTCCTTGAAAGCAGGGCTAAAATGATAACTTGCAATGTAGACAATATTAATAACATCAACCGAATTTATAGTGCAATTTTAAATCGCATTGTATTTGATGTACAGTTTCAAATTTCAGAGAATATTATGGAGTATATTGCAAATCTAGATCAATGGTCGAATGAAGAATTCATAAATACTTGTGTTGAAACACAAGTTCTGGAAAACTCAATCGTCAATTTAAACACTGAATACAAAGGTATTTTTATAAAAGCAATAATTAAAAGGGACAACATCAACCTAATGAGACTAGTTGCAGGGTATCTACGGAAGAAAAGGTTGAGCATTACATTTCAGGATCAAGACATTGTTTCCAAAGTATCTGATTATGTGTCGGAGGAAATGTTCAGACTCCTTGAAGGTTTCGAACTAATTAAATGGGATGTCTCTATTTTAATCAAAGCTACAAAGGCTAATAATAAATCTCTTGTCTCCTACTTAATAAAAGACCACAAACTAAGGGAACAAAATTTGGAATCTTCCAATGAGTATTCACTTTTACATTATGCAGCAATGAGCGGATCAACAGAAATGATTTCACTTCTGATTGAAAATGGTTTAGATCCTAACGAACTATCTGTAAAGGGGGAAACAGTAATGCATATTTTAGCAAGATACGGTACAGCATCTGATGTTAAATGGCTACACCGTAATTATCCAACACAAATGTCAATAAGGACATCTCAAGGCATGTCTGTTTTGCATTATGCAGCTTTAAATGAAAGAGTGGGTGTAATTGAATTTTTGATACGCACTCTTGCCATGGACGCTTTTGAACAAACAAAGAAGGAGGAGAACATTCTTCATCTTGCTTGTGACCATGGAAACAACAATGTGATAGAATATATAGTTGAAAATTTCCCAGGCATTATTCAATCGGAAGATTAATATGGATTTAATGCATTACACAAGGCTTGTAGAATGGGCCATTTTGACACAGTTAAGCTTTTAACAAAGTTTGAATGCCTAGATCCAAAGTGTTCAAACAATAGAGAAAGTGTTTTGCATGCTGCATGTTTGAGTAGGAATATTGATACATTTAGATATCTGTTTAACACTTTTCCCAAATTGAGGGATATTAAAATAAACGATGACACAATTATTCTATATACAGCTGCTTATGGAAGTTGTGCAATGCTTATGTTTTTATTAGAACAGGGTTACGAAATAAGAGATTGTAACCCAAAAGGAGAAAATGCATTGCACAGAGCATGCAAGGAAGGAAACAGTGAAACTGTAAAATTTATATGTACTAAATACCCTGATCTTCTCAGTGCAGTCGACAATGATCGACTTGATCCAATGCTATGTTCTGTTTGCAGCAAATCTCTTGATGTCGTCAAATATATTATATCACTAGAAAGTTACCGCAAACAAACTTCTAATACCGGTCAAGGGATTCTTCACATTGCATGTCTGAAAAGCTCAGTTCATGTTATACAGTACATATGTGATAACTTCCCGGCGGAGATGGAAAGACGTGATATCAACGGGAAATCGCCAATGTTTCTTGGAGTAATGAATGAAGACATTAATGTTTTAAAATTTTTAGTAAATAATGGTTTCAATACTAATTGTATTTCATCGGACAGGAAAACTGTTCTTCACAATGCATGTTACAACGAAAATTCTGAAATCTTAAAATACCTTTTAAAAACTTTACCTTCTCTCAAATATAGTAAAGACATTCGTGGATATAACTTACTACATTGTGCTTGTGAAGCTAGATCTGAGGATGCAGTTGACATTCTTTTAAAAGAGGATTTTGATATTCGCTCGACAACATTTGATAACTTAACCGCTCTTGATATTGCATTTATGGCAAAGAATAAGGACATTGCAATGAAACTAATAAGAGAATACAAAAAGAGTCATACTCAGAGCGTTGTAAAAATAGTCAGACATGACATGTCTCAGTATCAATCTAAGTTGCTAAAATCTTTAAAACAATTTGAATATCTTGATTTGGCAGTAATTTCCCAGAAAGAAACTGGAAAATTAGACACACAGTTCCTGATTTCTGCCAGCGTAGATATATCAAAGAAACCGACAGGAAAACAACATTACAAAGCAGTAAACGGTATTTCCTGCCTTTATACCAATCTCTTTTATTTTACAAAATACGAATCAAGTACTTCTAGTACTCTTCAAGAGCGTTTAATCGAAATTGCTTTAAGTTATCCAAAGATCTTATCTTGGTACATTACAGTTGCATTTTCTTTTCCGCTGGACATTCCAAACAAATGGCTCTCCGTAATACTTGATGAAATTTTAAAAATTTCATCTAAGGAGATTCAGAGATCAATTGGAAAAGGGATATGCAAAAAGCTAGAATTCATTATTAATTGTATAAAACCTATAGCAGAAATTTATTCCATCTGGGCTGGTTGCAGATGTAGTCATTTTATGTTTAATCAGAAATATTCAAACAGCTTTGACACACTAGTTGTTGTATCGAAAGGACTAAAAGGAGAGGAAATAAATATGGATAATTTTCTTGGTATTGATATATATTTTAGAGACGCTGGCTATTTCTCAAAAGAAGCTATAGAAATGATGCGCTATGAAGATGAATGTCTATCATCTGTAAAGATAAGTAAAGCAGATACACAGGGTTTAATGAAACAACACAGTAATATTACGCTTTTGTCAGCTTCTAGTGTGAAATCTATAGGATTTGATTTGACTGACCGAAAGCCACCAACCAAAATGAAAACGGTGGTTATTTACTGCAGAGTAAAGGGAATAATTCCTTTGGGCGAAAACATATTTCCCAAACATATAGGCGGTTTTCCTGTAGACGTTCGAGAAAGTGTTGTATTGTTTGCTGCTGGACATGAAGGTCTAAGGATGGGGGATAGAATAGAACCAACCGGTGAAAAAAGTTTTGGTACGCTAGGTGGATTTATTAATATTGACGACAATCGCCTTGGATTCATAACATGTGCACATGTTGTATGTCCCTCCACTGAGAATCCATCTTCGATTTCAGATTTCATAAATGACACAAAACCTTCTGTGATTATTCAAAAGGAAAATGGCAGACAATTGCATATAGGTACAGCAACTCGCGGAATCTTTAATTTGCACGAAACAAGTAACACTAGTATCGATGCTGCTTTAGTGGAATTAACCAAAAAAGATAAATTTCCAGAAACAGGACATTTTTCTGAAAGCAAGCTAACTCAAGAAAGCCTTCAGCAAGCGGGTTGGTATATATTGTTTAAAACATAAAACTGATTTAAATTTGCATCATGTAAATATATTTTATTACCAAATTGTACACGTACTCCTTTTAAATGCTCATTTGATAACTTTAATAACAAACTATCAAAGATAGTTTATAAAGTTTTTGGGGTTTAAATGAACACGTGTACACATGCATCTGTGAAACAATTTTCCCCGAAATTGTATCTCGCTGTATCTTCACTACTAAATGATTTTATAAATGCTTTTGCCTTAATTGGTCGAATTAATATCATATTTATGCCCTCTTAACCGAAGTTTCGGGGGTATATAGTTTTTATCTGTCATTAAGTATATCTGTTTGTCCACAAAAACTAAACACTTCCCACAGCATTTGACTTGGTGGGGCTTTGGCTTTCATATTTTACAGGTATACTTCCTTTCACAATATCTTTCATTTGGTACCACCAAATTCGACTTCTTGATCTTGACCTTGGACTTTGACCTACTTTTACAGAAAATAACACACTATTATTTTGGCCATAACTTTTGAACTGTTCGAGCTAGAACTTTCAAACTTCACAGATGTATTCACTGTGATAAGACCTTTTAGTAGGTATACATATTATTACCATGACCTTAGAGTTCGACCCACTTTTAAAAACTTTAACTTTGGCTATAACATTTGAAAAGTTAGAACTAGGGATTTCATATTTCGTACGTTTATTGCTTATCACAAAACCGTCCTTTGGATACATTCACATTTCACCTTGACCGTTGGATTTTCACGTGCATTTGAGAAAATTCAACCCTCGCAATTAGCTGCCAAATGAGGGCTTAAAACAAACCGTTAATGTGCTCCAAAATAATCGTACTAGTATTTACTTGAATTAAAAGGAAATCAAGGAAAAGTAGTAAACTACTGAGATTTTATTTTCTTTGCTCATCTAGTGAAATTTGCATTAATCTGCTAAGTTATTTAAAAATGCATTATGTCCTACATATATTGTGTGACTTGGGAACACTAAATTGTTCCATTTTCTTTACGGTTACATTATACTATTCATGTTTTATACAAACTTATAAAAAATCTTTTTCAGGCTTTGAAGACCATGAATCCTTATTTTTCTGCGATGGTAAAACAGCATTCGTGTCCGAATTCACAAGAGGCAAAGTGTTAAAAGTCGGTGCCACTACCGGAATAACACGCGGAGAACTTTATTTTACGCATCCTGAAGCCTCAATACACCATAAAGAGGGCTTTGTTTGCGAAAAAGAATTTAGGTTAAGCGGACAGATAGAAATACGTCCGATAGGATGTGAATATTTCATAAGAGAAGGGGATTCTGGTTCGTTTATTTTTCTTGTAGAAGATGGAAACCCGCCTATACTGAAATGCATCGGGATGGCTGTGGCTTTTACCGATCATGGTACGTGTCTTATGACCCCTATTTCAGATATTCTTAAAAGTTTAAAATTATCAGCCAGTCAACTTACACAGTTTAAGTTTGAATACAAGAAAGATAGAAATTTACAAATCATTGCACTCATGTTTCAAGACTTTGAAAAAAGAATGATGGAATCAATGAAATCAACAATGGATGATAGCTTAGCAACCGTAAAAAACAACATATCATCTATAGAAAGTAATCTATCGAAAGCTAGTGACGATATATCCAATGTTTCGAAAGACTTGAATGAAATGAAGGACGACATTACAACCCTTAACAGTAGGATAACGGTGATCGAGAAAAATACCCAGTAATAATGAAACCAAGTGAATATTAAAAAGGCCTACCTATGTTTATCGCAAGCTTTCATGTCCGGTTGAGAGATCAAGGAGGAGTTCACTTTCTCTCCTAACGATGTAAAGTATACCTGAGAAGACAAAATTTTAAAAAGCTGTGTTTTGAACTTTTACATCTGTCGTTTTGATTATTAAGCAGCTGATGGCATGCTTCTAGTTATAAATTAGATATTAAATGTATAGTCTCGAAATTGTAAATTTTCATCAGTTTATTTTTAACAATAAATGATTTTTAGTTTTCCTTTAAAAATAATTTTGATATAAACAAAAAAATATCCCAAAGGTCTTGGTTTTTGAACGATGGTTAAATTGAAATATTTATTATCCAATT
Organism: Saccostrea glomerata; assembly: GCA_003671525.1. NCBI lineage: Eukaryota > Metazoa > Mollusca > Bivalvia > Ostreida > Ostreidae > Saccostrea > Saccostrea glomerata. The sequence goes on along the minus strand of PRKT01000580.1, from coordinate 101,668 downwards.
TTCGCATGGTTTACAGTGGAAAAAATCCTACAATAAAGAAACACTGAAGATATAATTTGAAGGTCGAGGTTCATCAGTTAAAGATATTCATACTTCATATTGTGTATAAATCAGCCAACAACAAAAAAATCCGTTTGCGGACTAAACCTTAATTTTCGATGCCTAGGTAATGTTTTTCTTTGGGAAAAAAGTCCTCCCCCAGCCCCTCACCCTTTCCCGATTTCGACACCATTGTTCGTTCATTTGCTTATTTCGGAAGAAATGATATAAGACGAAATAACTGAAGGAAAATTTGCCCGTGCTTGACAAAGTTGAAAGTCCTCAAACCTTTTTTTTTTTGATGATTGGTTAAGCTCCTCTTTTTAAAAGTAATTGATTGGTTGTTTATTATTTTACGTCCCATTTGATAATTTTTCACTCATTTAGAAACGTCACCATATACCGGTAAAGGGCTTTAACTTATGACCCTTACTCGGAATTTAAGGCCATTGAGCAGTGATTAAAATAAGATCCTTTGATCCGTTCACATAGATCGCTACACAAGGATCTGTAGAAACCCAATTCAGCATCATCTCCTGGTGACATTTCTAATACATATAGAGAAATGAGGTTCATTCCGCTCATTTACATATTCGCCATATTGGAGCTATAATGGCGGCAGATTCCATAAAGGTTTAGATAGAGAACTTAAAAATAATTGCAATTTTTTATGCACTTACTATTACGGATAAAGTTCTTCCGCTGATTTTTCTTTTTATCTTCTACCGGTAATAATAATAATGTTGATTGTCTATTTTTACAAAATATAATTTTTTGGGGGCATTTTATGAAGATGTACAACCGTCTTTTCAATTTAAAAACGTCAATTTCTTACATTCGAGTGACCAACTTATTACTAAAACAAACGGTATTATTAATTGCCAACTGACAATCACGCTAAATTCTACCCATATAACTATGACGGGGGCTTTAAGAAATAAAAATAAAATAGAATTTCATGTTTCAATAAAAAAAAAAGAAATTGTATATTTTGATTTTTTGCAGGATCTTATGAATATTAGTGAGAAGTAAATCACGTGGGAAAAAATCTCTTGAATAAACTGCACATCATTTCTGTATATGAAAAACATTCATTAACATTTTTACCAATATAATAAAGAAAGTACCTCTGAAGAGCATATTATCGTTTCGTACCAAACGAATGGCTAAAAACCAAGATAAAAGCAAATATTTATTCTATTTATGTACATAAAAGACTGTAGTCATTCCCTTGGCATGCTACAGAAACCAGTTCACGATTTTCCGGGGCTTTTACTTCTGTAAACGATTTCCGAGACACTTCTAAATTCTTGGAAGTTAACGTTTGATTGGATAATTGAGAGGTCACCAGGAGATGACCCTGAATGGGATTACCGTTTCTTCAGATCCTTGTGTAGCAAACTAAGTGACAGATCAAAGAATCTGATTTAAATCAGATTGATTGAGCAGTGAGGGATCTTTATTGTGTCAACGCCTGTCGTGATACGGGTCCTCCGTTTTTAAAGACCCAAAACTTCCACTTCAAAGTTCCGAGCGCATGTCGAAAAAACAGTTCTTCCCATTTTTAACCGACTGAGGTTAGTCGCGGTCGAGATTCAAATTCTCCATCTCCCGATCACGGAGTGAGCGCTCTACCGACTGAGCTTTAAGAAGTAATTGATTGAATTTGTCCAAGAAATTTTGAAAAGAAGTGTTTTGAGTGATAACTTTTTTCTTTGATGTGATTAATCGAATGGCATGCGTAATAATTGGTGGTTATGCATGAAATTATCATGCAAGCCAATCGATCGATCATTGTCATGAGGGGAAAAAATCTGACAGTTATTCCTCAGACCGTATGAGTGGAAATTTTAGCGAGACGCAAATTTAGCGATTTGTGCATAAAAACTGGTAATTTATTTTTAGCCAGATGCAATTTTAGCGATTTTAAAATGTTTAACATAGAAGCTTTTAAAATAAAATGTAATTAATTTTTAGCGATATTAAATTTTAGCGATCTCACCACCCTCGCTAATAATGCCAAAATTAAAACCTCGCTAAAAATTCTACTTATACGGTATTTACATGTTCCTTTTTCTTGTCACACTTTTTTTGTTTATGTCTTTTTCGTTTAGATCGAGCACTTTTCGTTCGTAATCTTCCCTTCGGATGAGACCGTATAAACCGAGGCCCCTTGTCACAGCAGGCGTGGCACGACAAAGATCCCTCCCTGCTCAAATACCGTAAGTGCCGAGCATATGCCTAAATTTGCAGCCCTTCATCGGCAATGGTGACGTCTTCATATCAGTGATATATTCTGGAGAGGGTCGTTAAACGGTATACAATCAATCAATCCCTTATTTGATTTAAAAAAATGACAATGAACTCATATGACAATTTTATTAATCCTCCACGGGCAAAAGGTTTATTGAGAAATTTGGAAAAAAAAGTGTTTAAGTTCATACCAAACTGCCTATACATGTAGCAAAAAAAATTTCCATTTCATAAACGAAACCAATGTCCTCTGTCATTATTCAATGTACAGAACATTCAACACGTAACTAAGAACAGAATAAAAGAGCAGTCTTTTAAATATATTTCATAAATCTAATTACATGTAACAAAAGTATTAGCTATCTTAAAATCTTGTCTGATGTGAGCAAAATTCATTATCATATGAAAAAAAACTCTTGACTCAGAATTATGTTGATCACACTGAATAAAACTCTTCTAAGTTTTTCGGAGTTGGTAAATGTTAATAATTTTTTTTCGTTATAATATAAACATTCCTTTTCTTCAGTATCCTCATTTCCCCTCATTATTTATGATAGAGTATTGCATTATCTACTGCACACTTTTCCTTTGACATTTTTGCTAGGCAAAGGCGTTTGCAATCCATCCCCTATAGCGGTCACGTGCAAACTGTCGGTGAACTAACTTTGCAACAGTGCTAGTTGTTTTCTCGATATACGTCATACAACGTGAGGTGTATCAGACCAACATTCCTGTTATTTTTATTGTTATCGACCCTTTCAACTTTGACAGTCAAAAATCTTATCCAATAGGTAACCAGGTCTTTGAAGTAGTCCGATTTATTTATAAAAACGATACATTCACCTACTGGTCGGCGACTTTATTACATGTACAGAAATTATACAGATATATATCATGCCAAGGGAATTTTTACACGTTGCATACTTACATTGATAAAGGTAGAATCAGTTTATCTATAAGCACAAAGATTAATATACATCTCGTGGCAATCATAAAAAACTTTTTGGTTTGCAAAAACCAAGGTTGAAACATATTGTAAAACATAAATCTAACTAAACGGTTTATAAAGAGGTAAATGAATAAATACCAATATATAATTTTTTCTAAAAAGAACCAAAAGACAAAATACAAAATGCGAATGTATAAAAATCCTTGTTTAGCCCTTTCATTTACACGAGAAATAGGATTGCACAGTACAAAAGTAGTTCCATAAAATAATACAAAAAACAGTTTGATCGCTTTAGAGATCTGGAGAGAAAGTATATGATGTTTCCTTAAAGCTCTTTTAAGTGGAAAAGGAAAATAAATGATACAAAGTAAAAGGCAAAAAAATATACAGTAAGAATTTAAAACTTTCTGTCTTACATGGTATGTCAAATCAAGGGAATGTATCTCTACATGTCGAAAAAAATCATTGCTATGCTTATCTTTAAGGAAAAACCAACAAATAGATGTTCTGCATACAGGTAACTACGTGTTGGCGTATTTTGAATTCCACCAAAAATAAAGGATTGTATAAATTGTAAATTGCCCAAAATATAAAAATGCAATAACATCAAACTGATTAATTGCATGACACTCATACTTTGAAAGAAAAGAACCTGATTTTCATTTACATTGGACACATGTCCCTTTTCATTATAAAGGTTTGCTCCTTAGCATGTTTGAGATGCATTTGAAAAATGCACCAAACCAAAAATATGCCAATGATAAAAGCAAACATTAAGAAAAACAAGCAGCAGTTTTCTTTTTTCAATATAATTCTTTGTACTAGGGGATCCCAGGATACTTTTCCCTTTATCAACGTCATCTTCATTAAGAAATAAAGTACAGTTCTGAAATGGTCAAGGGGTTAACATGCGTGGATCTGCACCGTGTTTAATCATTGTTTCCAAAGTTGGGAGGCACTTCGTAACATCTGTTGCTGACATTATAACACAATGAAGTGGTGTGTTACCAAAGTTATCTTTGATATTTATATCTTTGGAACGTCCCAGGATACCAATGACAGTTGGAACGAATTTAAAGGTGGAATAATAATTGGAGGTATTCATTAGATAGGTACTCAAATATTTTTGATAACTCGATAGGTTTTTGTTTCGTTGACTTCATATTTAGTATGCATACTCCATTAATTAAGTTATTTCAAACAACACCAAGGTCAATGTCCTTGTAATCTTGACTGTGACCTATATGCTAAAAATAGCTTTTTTCACTTTTTGCCAGAACTTTTGAACCATGGGAGACTGGGACTTCATATAGGTATGCATACTCCACTAATAAAGTCCTTTCAAATGACACCAAGGTCAATGAACTTATGACCTTGACTGTGACCTATATACTAAAAATAGCTTTTTCGAACTTTGTTGACAACGGGCTCATGGTGTTTCACAAACACATTTTGTTTCCCATGATTGTTAAACCATCTACCAGTCTCAAATCGAAATTTTGTATCCCGAATTCTAACATTTCTTGGATTGTCTAGGGGGCAAATTCGACAAAAAAGTCTTCGAAGAATAATTATTTTTTAAATAGATTAGACTTTTAGTAGAAGTTTTCACATCACTAAACCATCTTTGTTTATAAAATATAAATATATGGGGTGGTATATGAATTATTTTCTATAGCAATTGAAAGATATATTGATTAAATATAAATCAATTTACAGTCAGAAATTTATAAAAACATTATTTAAATTCGGATTTTTTGAAAACAATTACCATAGTGTTGTAGAGCTTTTAACCGACATTGAATCAAACATTCATTAAAATTTTCTGAACAAAAGCACAACATAAAATGACTATTTAATTCAAAATACTATCTGATAATTTTTTTTCAACATGCATCAATATTGAAACTATTTTATCTTTTTGAGCGGAAAATATCGATCATGGGATAAAAAGACTTAATATCAAGAAAGCAGAAAATACCGATACCGGCAAGAAAATACGAGAAGGCTCTCAAAAGATAGAATAAGTCTATTAAATCTCAACCAGATAATATCGAAACGCGATCTCGATTACATTAAAATCAAGATGAAACCAAGTAATTAAGAACATATCGGGAGATTTGTCAGTGGAGTACAGACGGAGGGGTCTGGATCTATTACATACCAATTTGCCGTCCAAACATTTTTTAACAAATGAGTATCTGTTTTATAACTTTAAATTTAACTTTACACACTTTACAATGCAAATGTTTTAGCATCAAGAAAAAAATCCGTGATTCTCCATGAGACTTTATTCTTGCCCAGGGATTAATCTTTTATATCGTTATTTAATATGATGAATTAGTATTTGTAGAAAGACACGAGACAATCGTCATGAGATGTAATTATTTTGACTGTTTCATGATCAACAAAGAGAAGGTTATATATTCCAATATATATACTAGTTTTATCAGGTAAGCTCCATCTTGAACCATTGAACCTTCGTCTGGCAATCTTTGACATAATAATTCAAAAAGGTGGGAAACTCAAAATAAATTGTGCACAATTTTGCAGACTATATATTTCTGGTTGCAGATGTCATTAGCATGACGAATGTTAAAAAAGACACAATTCCGAAGTCTTAATATTTACACCTCAACCTAAAGGTTGGCCGAAAGAAAGCAGTAAATCCTTTCTTATCAATTGCCCGTGCATGTCCTCTGCAAAACCAGATTGAAATATTAAGTGAAAAAAAAATTATTATTTTAAGAAAGATATACATTCAACCGACGAAAACCGGATTAAAAAGATCTGGAAATGATATCGTTATACATATAACGCTAGAAAGCAAATATGCACCCCTATGTAAGGGTACATGTGTATTTAAGAAATGAACAATATATATATTCAAACTTTAATAAAGCAACTTAGCCTAGAACTATAAAAAGGACAGACAGATCTTAAGAAAAAGTGATGTCAATAATCACATAAAAAATCACAAAACATAACGCTTAAATTTCAATTAACAAAGAGGGATCAAAATTGAAAATGTACTTCATGCACAAATTATGATCAAAAGAAGTACGATAGCTTTGGAAAAGTGCATTCTCCTCGAAAGTTCAGTTGCACTGTGTGTGCTTTCAACAGTTTTGAGAGTTATAGTTGCACTACCAACAGAGCCCGTGATATCTTTTTCAACTTTCACAACCTGGAATTCTGCCCCCGGACTATATATGGCTTCATCATATTCTGGTTTCCAGGCAAATAATTGAACAGGTTTCGGACCCATGTATGGGGAGAAGTTATCATTGTGAATTATAAAGGTTACATTCCGATCAAATGCCATTGTGTCGCTTCTAGATGTGGAGGTGAATTGTTTCCAAACGAATCTTTTGTTTACCGAATACTGATTGATGTCAGATTCTGTCAAATTTGCTCCTCGGTAAGTAGTTCCTTTATATTCAGTTAAATTTGACCAGTACATAAGGACACTCATTAAAACGGCAGAATACGGGGCATAATATAGCTCTTATCGGATAATGTTTTCGAGGTACAGTCACGTTCTCTCAGAATCTGATTCATTCTCTTATAAACGGCACATGTAGTGTACGTATACACATATCGCTTCTCAAATACCCTCCTTTGATCGAATGTTTCATCGGCTGAATAATTTTTGGACTCACCTACACTTATGATGTTTTGCAAGTAAATTCGAGTAGTGTCAATTATATGTGACTTGTTTATATTATGATAAAGATCGGAAAGAGCTTTGTGAAATCTTCCTTTAATTGTTATGGTTGGGGCAATTATTTCGATGCCTTTGTTTAACAAAGCCATTCCATTTTCCTGTATATTCAAAGCACATTAGCTACTTTGATATGTAGATGCAGCCGAGGAAAGGGAAAATGTGATTCCGATTACAAACAAAGAAAGAACCCCAAATGTCTTCATTATGCTATAAAAATAAAAGAAATAGGTAAGATTTAAAAGATTACACACAATTTGAATTTAAATGTCTGAAAACATGACATTCCCATTAATTCATTCACTAAAAATCGTGCACGAATTATAAAGAAGATACATGTATGTATATTTTCATTTATTAAGAAATTATAACCCTGTTGAAGATAAAATATCGATCATCATAATCATCAATGCCATTTAATTAAGAAAAGGGTAATTAATTGACATGTACTTGATAAAGGCGATGATATAATATACATTACATATTCACATCAATTCTCTGTAAGGACCAAAGTTTTACTGTAGGGCTGTGGCACACACCATGGGCGATTTCAATGAAACTTTTTCAGGTGATTAATGCCCATACAGTATGACATAATCAACATTCAAAATTAAGGTTACCACCTTGGTTGCCATGGTAACGGACAAAAATAGATTTTGACCCCATTTATGCCCATTTCACACATAAAAATGCTATATAATTCATTTCATATGGTATAATCATCTTTATTTTTATAAGATAAATAATACATTATATGAACAGAACACATGGAGCAATATATTACACAAATAAAAAAAAATTGTAAATGTCACAGCAAATTCCTCAATTGGTGGCTCAAAGATGACCAAATTCTAACATTTCGAAAATGGACATTTTTACCCTGTTTTTCAAGAGGTCTATGAAAAATTGCAAGCACTATGAGAAAAAATCAACTGAAATTTTAAAAACACTTTAATAATGTCATTCAACTTTTATAAAAAGTAGAGTGGGTATTTTATTCGTTTAAAATATTTTTAACTTCGAAAATTGGCATTTTGCCAAATAATTTGTTTCTTTTTCAAAATTTTACCAGACACTAGTTGTGTAATAACATTTCTTTTCCAAACAGTTTTTTTCTTAAAAATATGAGAAATCAAATGAATAATAAATGTTTTCAATTTTTTTAAAGCTATTAATTAAAATAAATCAAAATTAATTATTTTATCATTGTTTCTCAATGATCCCTTACAAAGGGCAGATAACTCAAAATCAAGCAAAAATTAGCTCTTTGATAGCCATTTTCTATAAATAATTAAACTTCTTTGTCATGCACTGATTCTGATGAAACTTTCTCCATTAGTACTACTTGATACCAGAAATAAAAATATCAAATAAAATTTGGTTGCAAGGTATCGTGGTTGCTATGGAAACAGTCGGAAATTTTTGAAAAATTGAGACTTTTGGCTACTTGAAATCTCAACTGAACATTTAATAAAATCTAAGAAAAACCAACAAATTATTCTCACAAAAACTACACACCTTGTTTTAATTTTATGCTATACAGAAAATGTTTAGAAAATTATTTGTACATGTAAGGCAGTGGTAAATATGGGTATATTTGAAAGCCAATGTAAATACTGAAAAATGCAAAGTATTCACTAATTCTAGGCATCACTTGACCAAAACTTAATAAGAACTTAAGAAAAACAATAAAATGTTAGATCTCAGAGACATAGGTGTTAGCAAAATCATTCTATAAAAAACTTTTAGGGTTTCCACAGTTACACAGTGAAACCAAGCAAAATAAGATTCTAAGATTGGATTAATGCTATTATCTTGAGGAAAAACAAGAAAATTCTAGACTGGCACATACTAGTATGCATCTTTAAGACCTTGCAACACCAACAACATACTGAAAACTTTTCACAGGAACTTTGTCCAGTAATCAATATTTTCAAATACTAGATACAAAGTGGAGAAAAGCTGCTGAATTTAAATTGACTATAAAACTAACAACACATTGAAAAAATCATCAATATATCACTAACAATCTGTAAACATACACATACTCATTTGTATTCTGTTTATCAGTTTTATTCACGAGAACATTATTTTCCCACAATTAAACAAGACTTTGTGCTCTCAGAAAAATAATTCGCACATAAAATAGTATTTTTTGAGATTAAAAAGAGTTTTGACACCAATTTGTGAAAAATGTGTCTATTTAAAAAAAAATCAATGACAAAGTTGTGAAAATAAGGTAAAATAATTGCATAAATTATGTGATCTACAGTACATGTATATATAACAACTTTTATATTAATACAGTCTTTTTTTCAAATTATTAATCAAGAAAATCTTCATTCTGAACATTATCTAAAATGTGTATTTATATGTCAAAATATGTATTAAAAAAAATCTGTTACATAACAATTTAGTTCAAATAGCTAAACTTAAAGTTACCATTTTTTTTTTACATCAGACGTTTACTGTTACAGTAATTAAACTTAGTTATAACAAAGGCATGGGGACCTTCGAAATTGCTTTGCTATATCCGTTATTTGTTATATCTGTATAAGGAATGTGTTAAATTTATATAGTTGGGGATCCAAGATGACTTCGCTTTATCCGTAAATTCACAATATCCGTGTTTGTAATAAACGAGTTTTGCTGTATGTGGTGTTATGGCTGTCCAGTGAAGAAAGTGGGTTTAAAAAGTGACACTTGAAATAATCATCTTCGACTTTTTCCCTGAAATAAAAAATAGCATACATCTATACCCTAATTTAAATTCATTATTTATCTACAACATTTTTTTCATGTGAAAACAAAATTGATATTTTTTTCACTATCATGTATTTGATTCTAAACCAATCGTTAGTATTTACACCTTGAAAAAAATACCTCAAAAATATTTTAAGTATAACCAATGGAAGATAATAGCAACCTAAAAAATTTAGTGAATTTACCATCACAAACTTCAAAACTTCTGACCTCCCATTTCTTTAAACAGAATTCCCAGGTCCAAAAGAATAATGTTTGGTAACGATACTGTCTGGAGTTCAGTTCTCATGCAGGATCACTTGCAAGTTTTCTGTCTTTGTTTATTAATTTTGTAACTGCCTCCTGTTTCTGGTATATAACCTTTGTGTTAAAAAAAAGATAATAAAAACATAAAAACAAAGATTATTTCCTAATAACTTGCAACTATATAGTTCATTGCTGTATACTGGATACTAGTATTTCTATTTAGGGTTCCTCTATTTATAGTGCCTTATATGCAACTTTCTTGCATAAATCATACATATATGCATTATGTATGTTAGGGATATTCATACTATTTCATATATACATGTATCCAAGTACAGTTGCATAATAGCTTAATACATATTCAATTTATGAATTTGTAAATACAAGAAAAACTTTCCTGATAAAATTTTGATTGACTACTTGTAAGTTATATGGTGTTCCCACAATTAATTTTGAATTTGCTTGTGAATTAAGTATGGTAAGAGTATATTTCTTTTAATATATAGAACAAAAAAAAATTCTAAAACCTCTTTGATAAAATTTTTATTAAAACATACATCATGTGTTGACTTTGTTGAGAAAATTGAATTAATTTAAGTAACAGTGTACTTACAGTTGCTCATATATCCTTTATTGGTGTCATTTGTATCATTTGTCACAGGTGATGCTCCTGTGTCACAGTTCTAAAATGTAACAATACAATCATAGTAGGTTCTACAACCAATTTTTGATTCTTTTTTTAAATTAATGTATCCCAAAACTTTATAAGAAACAAGAGGCCCATGGGCCACATCGCTCACCTGAGCACTAAGGGTAGGAAAAAGTAGAAAATATTTTTTTAATGTAAAGTTTAAATCCAAAAGTAGTCCCATGACCAATCATGGATTGGCTATTTTTCAGAAAATGATTTTTAAAGAATTTTCCTATATATATCTTTAAAAACTTTGGTTGGCCATTTTGGCCCCGTCCTACCCCTGGGGGTCATGATTTGATCAAATTTGAATCTACACTACTTGAGCATGCTTCCATATAAATATGATGAATTATGGCTTTGTCATTCTTAAGAAGAAGATTTTTAAAGAATTTTCCTATATATTTCTATGTAAAACTTTGGTCGGCCATTTTGGCCCAGCCCTACCCCGGGGGGTCATGATTTGAACAAACTTGAATCTACACTACCTGAGGATGTTTCCCCATAAGTTTCACCTTTCCTGGCACAGTGGTTCTTGAGAAGAAGATTTTTAAAATATGCCACTAAATTTTCATTAATTCCCAATTATCTCCCCTTGAATGAGGGCGTGGCCCTTCATTTGAACAAACTTGAACCTTCACCCAAGGATATTTTGTGGCAAGTTTGGTTGAAATTGGCCCAGCGGTTCTTGAGAAGAAGTTGAAAATGTGAAAAGTTTACAGACAGACAAACAAACGGACAGATGGACGCCGGACAAAATGTGATCAGAAAAGCTTACTTGAGCCTTCGGCTCAGGTGACCTATAAATCATGACATTAATAAAATATTTAATTTTGCTGTGGTACATGTAGTTATTAGCATTAAATTATGATGAATGTTTATTTTATAAGCATCAAATTATGATGAATGTTTATTTCCTTACCAGGTAATTTTAATATTTAAAAAAAATTCTCACCTGCTTTTTACTGAAAATCTATTCTCAATGTATCTTTTCATCTTTATTTTCATAGTTCGAACTGTATTGGTACATCTAAAAATAAATTTATTATTAATTATTAAAATGAAATAAATTTGTGTGAATACATACCTTCAAGCTAGGGCATATCATTTTTATACATGTATTTTATTAAAGTGCACTCAAAAAAAATATTACTTACTTTTACTCAAATCAAGTAAACGAATTACTTATTTTAAGTAATTTTTAAGTAAAAAAGTTTGTCACCATAGCAATCATGATAAGTAATTTACAATATTTATTAGTAATTTTAAGTAAAATAATTTTATAATTATAGAAACAGTGACAAGTAAATAATTTACTTAAAATAAGTAAAAAAAATGAATTACTTAGTATTTGAAATACAAAGGTTTTTGTGTGTAATTTAGAAGTAGTCTTGAGTAGACATTTACATAATGTAAGTTAACAAATTACTAATCATCTAATTAATTAAATTGATATTCCTCTGATTAGAGAGTTAATGACATATTAATTTGATTGTCATGTCAAATTTAACAGAAGTATAATAATAAGGACTTCTCTCTAAGTCAACTCATTATATTCTACATTGGCGTAAGGATGTTGATTTCTTGTTTCGATTGCTTATATTTTCATTAATTATTTATAATAGTTTACCTAAAACATTTATACTAGGTTACTTTAAACGATGTAAATTGAGATATTTATATCTCTTAATTAATAAGTCATTTAATTGTAACAAAAATTTCAGAAGCAGAATTGTTCATAAACATTTGATTAATATTTTGTTTTATTAAAAAATATTTTCAAGGGCGATAATGGAAATCTAAGTAAATCTTTTTACTTAAAATTACTTATATTAATTTTTTGAATTAATTCTAATATACTTTAAGTAATTAATTTACTTACAATAAGGAATTTTAAGTAATTCGTGAATTACTTAGTAATCCTTAGTAATACTCAATCATAGTCAGTAATTAACAATTATTTTAAGTAATCATATTACTTAAAATAAGTAAAAAAAAATTACTAAGCAATTTTTTATTTTGAGTGTGTGTATATATTGCTAAAGTTAATTAAAAATTATGGGGTTTTCTTCACAGTCAAACTGAATAGAGCCTTATAATATGCATGTGTTTACGTCCGTCTCTAATTTACACACACTTCCCAAAATTTTTTTTAGCCCCCCCCCCCCTAATAAAACACACACACACTTAACAACAATGTAGTCTGTACCCGAAAACACATATTAATTTTTCATTTCATACACACAAACCTAAGTTACATCTTCTATTACATTCTCCTCCTAATCAATAGTTGTATGATTTTCAAGAGTAAGTTAATTAATTTGCTTTCTAAAGTAAACACAAATTTCTACTTTTTTCTTTTTTTTATACCTGTGCCTAGGGTAGATCCATTCCTACTGATTTCCCGGTTGCCGTATCCACTGCTTTTTAATGTTTTCTTCCATTTGCATCATAATGAACGTATGGGTTTTTAGAATAGATGGAATCCCTCTAGTCAGACTTCATAAATTTTGTTCCAATATTTCACAAGACCTGTCTCTTTCATTTTCATTAATTGATTGATGACTTACTTTGTCACTCACAACTTAAACATCATTTCTCATTGTTTATTTTCCTGGTGTCTGTTTAGCCACATGTTGTTAGAAACCACTCGGAGATCCTCGGATGACTCGTACCTCGCACATAACCTCGGACGTCAACGGTGATCTACCATCTTGCTGATTCAGTCATGTGATCTTATTTGAATTTTATTCAAATATCATACATTTGAAATCGGAGTTATTTTGTGGTACACTCAACAGTTTTTCTTGCTTTCAAAGCCTGTTAGCATGAGGATGTAATCAAAACCTGTTTACGATAAAGAATTATACAAATTAAAGATACATTTTCGAGGAACGTTATGCAGAGTGAATTATGAAATGAGTGATAAGGCAGTTTCCGGCGGAGAAATGTAAGGATCTGTTGCGTATTCCTCCACTAATCACATCCGAGGTTTGAATGGAGCGTAGCGGAGTCAGCCGAGGATTGCCGATTGGTTAGAAACTTCTTTTGACAGGAGAGTCAACCACCTTTTGTCTTCAGTGCAAAAGAGTCAGCAAAGGGAAATAACTCTCGGTCAATTTTCATGAAAAATGAGGATTTCAGGCGAATGGAAAACAACATTTAACTGATTTACCCACCTCAAATCTTTTTGAATCTTTTAGATCTAAGTTCTATCTTACTGAAAATACCTTTTTTATCAGTTGCAATTGCCTGCAAAATTTTCTATGCACTGGAAGAAATAGGTACCTTTGTATTCATTTTATGACAATCTTTGTGTAAATTGATCTGTATTATATTAAAACCCTTGAGTTAAATTGAATAAAATTTATATGCCAAGAAACTTTGATTAGTTAGCTATAAAATGAGACCCATGTTACGTTTTCAACTTTTCTACGTTTAGGAAGCATGGAATTATTTTGCATGGTGATGACAATTAGGTCATTTTCGCCATGGCAAAATATTTAAAGGACGTTGCTATGGAAACCAAGGAAGCACTGTCCAAAATTTACCCACCTCTAGTCTTTATATAGGACACTCTTTAATATTATATTGATAAAATAAAATTCCATGATAGTGCGTGGCCAAGCAATTTTGGTCCTTACAGAGAATTGATGTTCATATATAAAGAATGATAAAAAGTGCTTACATACCAAAGAAGTTATATTAACCTACATGCAAAGGTTTTCTCCTCAAACAGTTGTGTCTTTCAAAGAATTTCCAGAAAACGCATACTCTCCTAGGTTTAAAATTTTGACGTTGATTATTTCTTTGAGCCTTGTCTTAATTTTGCCGAATTACTCTGATTGGCTACTGAGCTGCATGATGTTTAAAAATGTAATTTGAGCCTATTGTAATTTACTGACTTTAATCATTTAATCTTTCTATGGCAGCGTCTTTCAAATAACAAATGACTACATTTAAATAAAAATTAGCAAATTATGCATGCGAATATTTTGGCCCCGGCTTTGATGTGACCAGAATTTTTTTAAATACAATATTCCGTGTAAAAAATCATGGAAAATAGGCATGAAGGTGATATATGAAGGTTGTCAGAACTTGATGAATTTTTACTCATAGTTTTCTTTCGCAGTATGAACCATGCATGTTAGATTTAAAATGTTTTGGTTCATGGTTACCATGGAAACATGGGTAAAGAAATTTCCTTAGAAACCAGCCAATTTTGATTTATTATTATGATATACTGTTCACTGTATTGAAATGCTTCCATATTGATTCGACAAATATATCACTACTAGTATTTTTCAGTGGATTTTAAAAGATTATTAAGAGTGTACATGTATCCTATATTTTCAAACTTGAATGTAGAAAATATTGGGGTTCGCCTTCATTACCATTCATTACAATTGTTTATAAATAAAATTGAATGCACATGGCGTGATTGTACATAATTCAGACAGGCAAAAAATTAATGTCTTTCTTATGTATGCCACTTCTGCTTCATGTTTAAACGCTCTCCTGACTATGGACAATAAAGACAAACAACTAGATTGTCAAAAACCGGATGACTTCAGCTTTTTCAATATTCAATTTTCCTTATTAGTCCCCCACCGGTGAAACCGTAGGGAACTGTGGGTTTTCTCCGTCCGGCCGTCTGTCTGTCCGTCCGTCTGCTGTCAGGAGAAGGGATTAATTGGGTATGATTTTGCTCTTGGAACACTTATTGGGTACTTTCGGCTTGTTTGGTATACCCAATAAGCCAATTGCTTGCATTGTGCTCCAGAGGCATTACTTGGGTATATCATGCCAACATAAACAGAAAGGCGTTGGATCCCTGAATGTTATTTTTAACACCAAATTCTCTTAGTGTAAATTAAAAGATTGGCTATTTTGCTAGTTATACAATGGATATATATGTATTTCATTTCTGATAAAATAATTTCATGACTTATTTTGATTGTGTTAGTGCCAATTAAATTATACCTAAAAAGTTTGTCTAAATTAAAAGACAATTATATTCACAAATTGTCAGTTTATTTTATAAAACTTTTTAAGTTTCTGATGTTCTTAGCATTATTACTGATCATAAGAGACTGCATTTTCTTTCATGATACAAGAAACTATCATATATGTATTATACATTAGTCCCTGGAATAGGTTAACAATAGGTTAACACCTATTAACAATACTTTAGGTTAACATACACAAAGTTGGTGGTATTTTTATTTCCTAACATCTACATTTATTCAGCCCAAACTAATCTCATTATCACTCAAAAGTGATCTAATGGGACAGGGAGGGAGTGGGGTTCTGTGAATGAAAGTCAGCAAGTTTACTTATGCACTGACCTGTTTATATCACAGGTACTTGTTGACAGGACTGTACTTTAACACCTTCCGTGCACCCCTTTTAATTAAATTTATTTTAATCCTTAAAGTAATGACTTGAAAATTTAAATCCAGATGATAATTTTTATCATTCATTACCCCCTTTATGTATATTTAAAGAGAGAATGTTAGCAACTATTGAAAACAGTGGTTTAATTTTTATATGTACATGTACAAATAAAAATTGAAATTGTGCACTACTAGTATTAGTGGCATAATTGTCCTTTGTATTTCTTTGCAACCCAGAACAAACTTTATTTAAAATAACAAAAACATAGATAATGTTCACTTCAAAGTAAAATTTGTTTAATTGAAACTTGATTAAAGATGAGGGAATACAAAAGGCAAAGACTTAAGGACATTGGCAAGTCACGGTTATCCGGAGAAAAAAGGTTTATATCATGGGTTTATTCACTTATAAAACTGTGATTGAGAGTGATCTCCCGTGTAGAATTCTCTATGAAATGAAAACCAACAAAGCGTATATATTTTACAGAGGTAAACAAAAGCACATGTGCTTCCTTCAACGGGTAAAATAATCTCTACAGCAAAAATAAAAAACGGTGATTGTTTTGTTGTACATAGTGTTCAGGGACAGACAGTAAACAGTGGTCAACAGACCGTTATTTACCGTTTACCCATGCTGGGGAGGACAATCACGATATGACAAATGCCGAGAACCTGTAACTGAATGAGGTCGTGCGAAGGAGGCACCATTTACATGTAGTAACTGTAAACAAATATAAAAGAAATCTATGCCAATGTTTTTAAGAAAATTTGTTTCCAATGTGGTAAATTACTTTTAAAATATAAACAGTCAAACAGTCTTTTCCATTATAAATACTAATTAGATTCTAAGGGAAGTAACTCTAAAATGATGAACAGTGTTGGTAGATCTGTGTCATGTTTCTAAATTTGTGTTTTCAGTCATGATATCTAGATATGATTTGAAATATGGATATAATAATGTATATAAAATAACACTTTCTGAACTGACTGGATTTTGGAAATTTTTTTATGGTAAAAAATGAAGTAGGTCCTTTTTATCGACATTTTACATAGGAAATGCATTGAGAATGGTTAAAACATTGATCTGACAAAATCTAATATGGAAGGGTGGCTTGGTGGGTTAAATGTACCAGAATATAACATGTTAATTATCAATACATCTGTTTAAGAGTTCTTGAAAAAATCTTTACAAAAACCAGGAACCTAATTGAAATTTCATCATATAATTTGAATGAAAACTCCAGAGAAAATTATCCACTTTAACAAGTCCGCTAAAATACAAAGCAACAATATTTCCAGGTAAGAACTAAGACCACAAAGCCACCTTTTATAAGATTGAGTGATTGATTGTATAGTGTTTAACGTCCCTCTTGACAATTTTTCACTCATATGGAGATGTCACCGATGCCGGTGAAGGGCTTCAAATTTAGACCGGTACTCGACACTCAGGGCCATTGAGCAGTGAGGGTTCTTTATCGTGCCAACGCCTACCGTGACACGGGACCTACGTTTTTAAGGTCATATCCGAAAGACCCGTGACTTTCACTTTTAGTGCCGAGCGCTTGGCGAAGGAACAGTCACTACCTTTCTTTATGTCTTAGGTATGACGCGGCGCCGCGATCGAGAATCGAACCCGGGCGTCCCGGTCACGAAGCGAACGCTCTACCACTAGGCGACCGTGACCGGTACCTTTTATAAGATATGCTTTAGGAAAGAATTTCTAACTGTGTATCCTTATCATCAGAAACAAATTTTCTGCATTAGACCAAACCAGTTTAATTATCTGTTTGTCGGATATTTGAAAATAAAAGTACGAGCCGGCTACAGGTTAATTAGTAAAATTATTTTTATTCTGCATAGTTGTGTCTAAATAAGACAGCGTTCAGGTCCGCAAACAAATATTTTTATTGATGTGGCATTACTAGCAAAAATGATTAAGTCCCTGTTAAAGTAGGTAAATGGTTGATGATTTCATAAACGGACCAAGGAGGGGGGGGGGTCGGAATTGTTGCCCCCCCCCCCTTGGAAAGTGCATATATATCAAGAATATACACTGTGTATACTGTATCAAATAAAAAAAATCCCCCAACTTTTTTTAAAAGAAAATATGGACTTTAAAACATACTTCTTCCGTGAAAACCGTGCAATTCCCGTGGACATTTCCTTGTAAAAAAAATTGTGCATGACTTTTCTGTAAGAATCATGGGGAAAATGTCTAGGAATCATTTGAAAGTCATTTTATTTTAAATATGGCTATCGATGGGTTTGGAAGCCATTTGAGTGGTTTGTAAATAATATTTTCTGTTCGGATTTAGTAGACTGCTTATGCTTTAAGAGTGATAATAAGAGAAACAATGTGGGAACAACAGAATGAAATAACGCTAGTGACATATATTTGAGTGTTTATGTAATAAGGCAGGTAAAAAAATTGACTAAATCACAACATTAAGAATGTATTACACACACGACAGGAACACCCCCCTTATTCACAAACCTTGAAAAAAAAATATGAGAAGACATTGTAGAAAAAACTTTCAACTTTGTCTACCCAATACTTTATTAAATAGAAAGCGACTCCATGTTGTATATTTTTCAACATAGATGTTACACATGCAATACATTCAAAGTTGTTTTTCTGACCTAAAACAGACAGGACCGAGATGATGTGATTGACACAAAGGCTCACAGTAGCATTTTATGCTAAATCCCTTCTACAACCACATGAGCGATCAAATAATCAGTCGGTACTTAATTTAGATCTGAATTGAAAGTACTTAACATTTTTTGTAAACATTTTTGCAGCCTTTTTTTCGATTTAATTCTAGTGTTTCATGTACATCATGCACATGGGATACATGTAGCAGAACATCCGACAAACAAAATTTTGAAATATGCACATTGAATATAATTTGTTGTTCATCATGAAAACGTCGAAATACGGTCAGGTGGTTCTGTGAAAATCTTGAGAACACTCCGACTTACGTAAATCGGAGTGTTCTCAAGATTTTCACAATTAAATTCATATTTTTAAACCTGGGAGAGGGTGTGTGGTAATTAAATCTCATTATTTTTTTCTACAGAAAATATTCCATTCTGTACTATATAGTGAAATTGGTCAACTTTATAGTAATATACTAACACAATAAGAGGGGAAATTGGAAATCAAGAGAAGGGTTCCTAGTCTGAATAAATCCATACGTAAACATGTTTATGCAAATTCGGAAGAATTCAGCAAATTAAGAAAGAATACATGCAACACTACTATTAAAGACAATGATCTTGAAATGTTTGTAACCCGATTCACATTAGATAAAATTGCACATTAATTAAAGGCTAACAATTAAGGTTTCTTGTACCTGCTTCTTGTAATTCGTTCTGTGTTTTGTTTGTATGGATTTTTTTTAATTCGATCTTTCTTAAGGGGTGTGTCCTTTTTGTTTAATATTTAAAAATATCGATGTTCTAATGCACAATGCAAGAAAGACTAAAGTATCTATTGGAAATAGGTTAGAAACAAACACCCAAATAAATATACTGTATTTGTTTAGGTTTTTGTGTCCTAAACTCGAGAAGGCGAAAGCAATATATTTTAAATCATATTTAGACATCTTGTATGAAGTGTTTACTGTAACCTTACAGGATTGTAGCTACCGGTAATAGCGATATAAAAATATGTTGAAGGAGGTGACTGGGTAATGTTCTGTAAAAAAATATTATAAACAACCGTATTTTTATTTCAACAAATTTGATAACAAAGTTGTCATTTGGAGAGAGAGAGAGAGAGAGAGAGAGAGAGAGAGAGAGAGAGAGAGAGAGAGAGAGAGAGAGAGAGAGAGAGAGAGAGAGAGAGAGAGAGAGAGAGAGAGGGATATGAATATTTTCATGTATATTTTCATATGGTACATGTACGCATACCCAGTAGCTCACAAAATGACATGGTACATTTTGTAGTCACGAATATTATCAAGATTTTTCATTTATGTGTAACGATAATTATCATTTATTTTGCTTTTATGGATTGATCTGCATAATGATAGGTTAAGAGATAAAAAATATTAGCAAATACATACAGATTCATTGAAAAATTAGGGCATACACATATAAAAGTACATCTAGGGAAGTCAACTTTCGAATCTGTGGAGTTTTTTGCCATCGTTGACTATGCATACCTACGCATATTGGCCCAACACAAGTTTGTCTTTGCAATATCTAAAAAAGAATTCTTCTTTGCTCATGGAAAAACAGTTCAAAAATTAAAATAAGCAAAAAACCCTTTAACAAAATTGCCCAGACTCCAGAATAGGGTTCATTTGGCCATAAAGAATTTTTTTCTGTTTTATTAATTGACTCTACATAACAAATAAACTGTTTGCATGGTTGTAACAAGTGTAGATCAATCAAACAAAATTGTAAAATTCCTAGCTAAAGGGTCAATGGTTCAAACCCAAAGGTGAGGCTTAGTTGATAAGTTATAAGTTAGTCAAATTATAAGCTTATGATATCTCTGGAAGTTTCATTCATATATTATTGGCATCCAGGACAAATTCTTTGCATAAATTATAGATCTAATGGGCATAAATGTAACAGGTTATAAGCTGAGATCATGGCTCGATATCCTTTTTGTTTGACAACATATATTTTTATAATATTATTATATATTATTAAAATAGTAGAAATGCTGATGATTGTTTGGAAACTGCTGAAAGCACGAGTGTCTCCGGTCGTACGAAAGTAAATCACATGTTCTGTGTGATTATACTTTTTTTGTTCTATCATGATTTATTTTGGTCTAAACTGTTATTTCGAATTTTGACGTTTATAACTTTATATAAATGGACAAGTAACTTCAAATGATTTGGCGTGTCTAAATTGAAAAAAAAAATTGTCTTTTTTTTATTTCTTGTTCAATTATACCTATTTATGCATTTTATTATGTGCCGCTTAAAGGTTTTCATTTTTCATAAATATTTGCATATATTAGTTATGCGCAAAAAAAAGTACAAAAGTGTTTAATTCTAAGGTTCTAAATTTAACGAATACAATGTACATTTCTATGTTCTTGAACCATTTTTTCCAAATGAGAATCGTTATGGTTACCTCTAAAGAATTCTATATTTTATTTGATTTTTTACCAATTGGAAGAAATCCGATTAGCAACAAGAAGACAAAAAGTCTCAACAATAACCCTTGTATAAAACATCGATTTAGAAGAGTATAAAATAAACTGATAGATGAAGCATTTTAACCCATAACCAATAAAAATATGATAATCATGATCAACAAAATAATTGGATATTTTCAATACCAACTCTTTTATGTAGTTCTAATATTTATTCTATTTACTATAATCACCTTGCAGACTCTTGACAAATTCCGTGTTTTCAAATAATAACCAAAATATTTTTGTGATCAAAGTAGATACATGTAAGAGTGCACAACTGTCCCATGTAATAAGAAATGTGGGAAACTTTCTTGATTTTAATTTAGTGATATAGGGGTGCACTTAATAAAGGAGTTTCCACATTAAAAAAAATTGGGAAAAAGAACAATTTTTTTTAGGCTCAAAAAGCCTTATAAACATTACAAATTAGGAGCAGAGCAATAAGGACCCCTGATACATAAGAGGTGGGAAAAAATGACATGGAGGAGTGAGCATCCCTGCTGACGGTCACGTCTTCTTCTTGACAATTAATGTGTAAATAATGGCTAGCAATTCGTATGAAAAACTTTAATCACCGTGTGAATTAATGATAAATTGTATAATCTGACAAGGTCATGGTAATTGTTTAAAAATCCAATCTTCAACGTTTTTAAATCCAATCTTTTAATCGATTCAGTTTCATAGCATACACATGTGATAAGTAATTCAGACACCAGAGCATGCAGTTCTGAATATACAACTGTGTTGACTTTGAGTTCGTATCGTGAATGTGTATATTTTTCCTGTTGTTAACTTTATTGTTCTGCGCTCTGAATAAAACAGAAAGACAATTCACAAATGTCAAGTCTACATGGTTGTCGAATTTTGTGATTTTGTGAGACACTCTTTTGGCCTTTGAACTGCCGCTAGGGTTCGACGTTAAGAACGATAACTCATAGTCGGAACATGTTTAGAGCAGGTCTGTTGTATCTAATTGTATTTAAGCAAGTAATTTTTAAGCTTTTCCAAGTGTTCCTTCGCTGTCAAATTATGCAGAAGTGTTAACTTTGTTTACCACGTAGTTGCAGACACTGTTAATTTACGTAAAATTTTAAATAAAAATGTGAAGTGAAATTACCCCTCTAATAAATTTTATCCTGATTAAATTTTTAAGCTCGGCCGTTCTTGTTCGTGCTTAGGTACACAAAAGGATAATTACTTGTTGCATTTACTTGTAGAAATATATATGTTTATATAGGAGGCGCAAAATTGCACTTATAAAAACATTCATTCCAATTTTATCTTAATAACAATCGTCAACAGGAGTTAAAAATCTTAAATTTAGTCCTATCTCCATTCATTTGATCCAGCTATTTCAGGTAGAGTGAGATCATTATCCTTCTTTTGGTCAATGCTTTTGTGTACAAAACAATGCAGCGAACCCTTTTGTGTTCATAACAAAACAAAGTAAAGCAGTCTTTAGGTCTTGCCTATGAAAGATAACTCATAAATTGGCACTTAGGTGGCCAATTTTCGTAATTGAGTTACCTGCCTTTAAAAGACAACATCTTGTAAGACTAGTCCATTATTAATGATTAAATTTTTTAACGATTTGCATGAATTATAATCTATTTTGATGATTTCAAGTACCTCTAAATATATCTATGAAATGTTTTTTAACTATCTGTGCAAATTAAAAATTAGTTTAAAGACACTTTGGGGTGTCATCAGGGCAACTGCAAATATAGATTCAAATATAGATTCTCGATTAATATAGAATCAAGATTTGTAAACTTTGGTTTGCATCTTTAAAATATTTACTTCTCAAATGCAAATTATAGTTAAGGGTTTGTAAAATATAGTTAACAAATAGTACAATAATTCAAAACGCCGAATTCACAAAAAATCCGATAAACATAGTTTTACATTTGATGGACACAGTTCAGGAACAGAATCTCTGAAGATCTGTAGATGCAATTTTTTTTGTGAAACTAGAATTCACTACTCTAAACCATAGTATACGATCAAAACTATTCTTACATGTAGCTGTAATGTTTTTCAATAAATTAAAGATCGGTTTTGCCACAGTTACAGAATGCTACGCAACTACTTTTTTTTTTCAGTGAGTATTAAATTAATGTATTCATTTACGAGCATATTCATTGTTGACATTAAAAGTAAATGTTGTGTTATTTAAAAGCAAATCTAGTCGGAAATTTAAAAAAAAAAATGGCAGAAAAAATAGTGAAATGCATTTTGATAGTCTATTATTAAATTTATTTGTCTTTGACAGCAGCGGTTAGAATTCTTATTGATATATTTCCAAGCTTTTGCACTGATCAAAAAGCAAGACCGAAGATTGCGGAAATCTAAAGAGTTGCTGAAAGCTTTACTAATAAATGCATTTTTATAAAAAAGAGTAATAAAAATGTAATTATGTTTACAAAGAACAGAATTTGGTTTGTTTTTTTTAGTTGTTGTTATTTTTTTTCAATTTATGGCGATGACACAAACTTTAAAATTTGCGAAATTTTTAATTGAAAACTGTCGTTAACAGTCAACAGGTGTTACCCTTACCTGGCAATGCGCCTGCATATAAGCTCAAAGAAATAGATTTTGAGGAATAGGAAATAGAATCTTCCGTATTTGATAGATCTTAACCATTATGAGATATACATGTATTCATTCCCAAAACGCATAATACGGATTCATACAGGGTTACCGTTTGAAATGGATATCCGTATTGGGACTCGGCTTTGCCTCGCCCAATATGGATTTCCATTTCACACCCTGTATGAATTCTTATTAGGTCACTAACTGACTGTGTTACGAATTTATCCCGCTGAAGACCTTTTTCAATGTGCATATTATATGAAAATTTTAAGTTTTAATCCAATAACAATCAACATAAAATATCGTTACGGAAACAAGAAATTTAACTAAACAGGCTCTTATCCCGCTTCAGACAAATTTGTAGATTGCTGATTGGATAAAGGCTGATCACATTACGCCCTGAACTTTTCGGTATTACGTCTCCGTCGAGGCGTAATTTGAACATCGGGCACGCGATTCCGTTCGCAGCGCTGTTATTGTAAAAAAAAATGGCGGCTAAGAATTATGTAAGTAGTTTAGTTAAATTTAGGCCTTTCAACTGCCGCTAGGGGTCGGTGTTATGAACGATAACTCACTGCTGAAACTTGTTTAGAGCAGGCTCGGGATATCTAACTGTTTTCACGCAAGGCAGTTTTAAGCATTTCCCAAGTGTTTCTTTGCTCTCAGTAGAATCCAGTGATTTTAAAATTTAGCACCATTGTTAAACTTATTTGCTGTATAGTTGCAGACACCGGTTTACTGCATATAATTAAAATTTTTAATTAAAATAAAAAGTGAAATCTACCTTCTCATTTCTAACCTATTTAAATTTTTATGCTCGGTCGTTCCCCTTCGTGCTTAGTAACACAAATAAGATGATCAATTGTTGCATTTACTTGTAAAAATATATATATTTACAAAGGAAGCGAAAAAGCGCGAACACAAAAAAAACATGACATTAAATTTTCTTCTTCATAATAATCGTCAAATAGAGTTAAATCTATTAAATATAGTCTGTTCCCCATTCATTTGACCTGTTATTTCAGGTAGAGTGAAGGCATTCTCTTTATCTTGGTCAAAACGTTTTGTGTACAAAACAATGTAAGGAACCTTTTTGTTTATATAACAAAACCAATGCTGAAGCAGCCTATATGTCATTTCTATAAACGATAACTGATAAATCGGCACTAAGTTGGTCATTTTTCACACCTGAGTTACCTGTCCTTAAACACAACGTCGGAAAAGAAATTATAAATGATTAATTTTTTTAATGATGTAATTAAAAGTATGCATAAGTTATTATATTTTTTGATAATTTCATGTACCTATAATCTATCTATACAATGTTTTTTACCATATGTGCAACTTGAAAAATTAGTTGAAAGGCCTATTAAATTACTTGTTACCGTAACGATATTTTATATTGCTTTTATTGGATTAAAGCTTAATATTTTTATTATATGCACAAACATTGTATTGGAAAAGGTCTTCAGCGGGATAAATTCGTAACATAGTCATTTAGTGACCTAATACAGATTCATACAGGGTGTGAAATGGATATCCGTATTGGGACTCGGCTTTGCCTCGCCCAATACGGATTTCCATTTCACACCCTATATGAATCCGTATTAGGTCACTAACTGACTGTGTAACTAACAATATTATATGCTGTCTAAACCATTCATGTATTTGTTACCTTATAAAATATATTCTAATCAAACAAAGAGGAAATCCTTTCGCTTCATTTGTATATTTAATTGACAAAACAATGAAGAGAGGTAAAAAATACTAAACAGAAAATATATGCACGCTGAAGTACTAACAGAATATATATCAACCATGAGAGGTTATTTTCTTAATTGTAACATCTAGCAATACAAATTTTGAAACTTAGATAAGTATGAGCGACAATAATAAACGTTTTGAATTTCAGAAGTTTGGAATTGAATTTAAAAAAACTGACAAGTATGTAACTCTTGAGTTCTGTATTGATACGTTAGTATACATTTAAATAGAAACATATAATGATATTCATCCCCAATTTTATTGTTGCATAATTTTTTTCTCCATGAATGTTAAACCATTTCCCAGTCTCAAATCGTATTTTGTATCCCGAGTTCTACATAAACACTTATTGCATTGTCTCGAAGGCAAATTCAACAAAATGTCCTCAAAGAATAATAATTTTGTTTTTCATTAATTCTTAAGATTAGACCTTCAGTGGAAGTTTTCACATCACTTAAACATTTTTGCTTAAACTATATAAAAGAGTGGTATATGAATTACTATTTTAGCAATTGAAGGATATGCACTGTATCAAGGATGTATTAAATGAAATAACATACAGAAATCAGAAAATTTTAATCTAAGTCGGATTCTGAAATAAGTAACATGTTTTCATTCGAGCTTTTAAGCGACATAAGATCAAACATTCATAAAAAATTCTCTGAACAACATCACACATCATAAAATGGCTATTTAACTCACAATGTCATATGATTTTTTTTTTACTCAACATGCATTAACCTTGAAAATATTTTATCTTTTTGAGGGGGGAAATATCGATCATGGGATAAAGGAACTTTAAATCAGTAAAACAGAAAATACTGATACTTAAAAATGCTACATGTAAGAAAAAATAATATCAAAATTGTAAGAAAATACGAAAAGTACCTCAAAAGATAGAGTATGTCTATCGACGTACCCCAAAAGATAATCTTGAAGCCCAATCTCGAATACATATTAAAACACGATAATTGCATGTACTCAAGAAATTATTAATTTTTTTGTCAGTAGATCACTGATGACAAAGAGACAGTTAAAACTGGATCTGTTTCATTATTTCACTATTTTTTAATCTGTAATGTGGCTTTATTAATACCAATTTACTTGTTTAACAATATTTGACAAAAGAGAATCTGCTTTAAAAGTTTAACTTTACACACTGTAGAAGGGATAATAGAAATTGTGAAAGTACAGAGTGACGTGCTATATAATTCTGATTTGCATACATACAAAGGTTGTTATTCTGCTCGAATAAAGGAGTTTAAAATTCTAAAGCATTTCAATTATTTCGAAATTGAACAAAATGACACTAATAAAGTGCAGGAGAATTGGCCGACATAGTGCTGTTTTATTGTTCGTGCATGTCCCGTGCAAAAACAGGTTGAAATGAGTGAAAAAGGTAATATTCAAATTTAAAGTAAGACACACAACGAGCGACAAAAAAATGTGCAATCGGTTACCGTTGTCACTGTCACATGATAAAGATCAGGAAATTGAAACCTTTAAATACATAACGCTAGAAACCAAACATGCATCTACATGTATGTGTATATTTAGCAAATGAACAATAAATATTCAAACATTTAGAAAGCAGCTACTTGGTTCTACCAAAAAACAGATAAACCTGGAAGAATAAATCTGCGTTCAAATAATGTCGATAATCACATACAAAATCATATAAATGTACACTTCAATTCCAATAAATATACAGAGATCAAAATTGATTTTTTTTTCATACACAAAATATTATCAAAAGAAGTACAACAGCATTGGGAATGTGCATTCTCCTCGAACGGTCAGCTGCACTGCGTGTGCTTTCAACAGTTTTGAGAGTTATAGTCGCACTACCAACGGAGCCCGTGATATATTTCTCAACTCTCACTACCTGAAATTCTGCACCCGGACCATATACCACCTCATCAAGTTCCTTTTTCCATGCAAATATACGGACAAGCTTCGGGCCCATATATGGGGAGAAGTTTTCATTGTTAATAATAAAGGTTACATTTCGAACAAACGCCATTGTTTCATTACTAGATGTGGAGGTGAATTGGTTCCATACGAATCTTGTATCTACAGAATACTGATTAATATCAGATTCTGTCAAATTTACTCCTCGATACGTAGTTCCTTTATATTCAGTTAGATTTGGCGAATACATAAGAACACTCAGGAAAATAGCAGAATACGGGGCATAATATAGTTCTTCATCGGATAATGTTTTCGAGGTACAGTCATGTTCTCTCAGAATTTGATTCAGTCTTTTATATACAGCTAATGTTGTATAAAGATACACATATCGCTCATCGAAATCATTTTTAATACCAAAAGTGCTCTCGGCTGAATACGTAATTCCATTATATTGACTTGTGATGTTGCGCAGGTAAGTTTTTGTGGTGTTAATTAAATGCATTCGGTCTACATTATGATAAAGGTAGGATAAGGCTTCATGAAATCTTCCTGCAATTTCTATGTTTGGATCAATTATTTCAATGCCTTTCCTCAACAATTCCATTCCATTTTCTTGTATGCTTAAAGCGCATTCGCTACTTTGATAGGTGGAAGTTGCCGCACAATGAGAAAAAACGATCCCGAATACAAACAGGACTAAAATCAGGGACATCTTCATAATGCTAAAACAATAAATAATAATTAATAAAATATCTTAAAGTAATGATTGACAGAATTAAATGCAGTTTTTTTAAAACATTAATTTCGAAAATTTAAACAAAGTTGTCTTATTTCGTTGAGGCAAAATACAGGTTGTGAAAAGAAATCAGTTGAAGGTTATATTCTAATGTATTATATTATTGTATTAATAAAATAAAGGGATTAGCATTCAGATTCCCTTATTGTCGTCACTTACCTGAGTAAAAATATTTTTCTGCTGATATTTTAGTAGGGAAACTTTTCCACTTCAAACAAATGTGCTTTTCAGAACTGCCAGAAAATGTTCTCCTTTCAATCTTCCGTTTAAAATTTTAACGTTATTCTTTATGTCTTTAAGCTTTATTTCGTGAATTATTGTTGAATGTTTCTGATTGGCTGTTCAAACTAAAATTTAAAACCATTTATAGTCCGTTAGGATCTATTGTATTTCATTAAAATTCCAAAGTAGCGTGCTGCAAAATAACTTTAAACTGCGCAGAAGTTCATCTGTGCATGCAAAACGTAAAGGAAATTATTCATGGATATATAGAATTTGTATCATGTTGCTGATTGATTTATATTTTTTTTTATTTTTCATTTTTCTCTTACGCAATTTGACATTTTATTAAAAGCAGAGAGAGAGAGAGAGAGAGAGAGAGAGAGAGAGAGAGAGAGAGAGAGAGAGAGAGAGAGAGACAAACAGAGAGTCTACATTGTACGTACATGTATGCAAATTATACAGCATGTTGTAATTTATATACAATTGACCAACGAAAGCAAAAAAGTAAAAGACTTTAAAATAAAAGGTTACATATTATAAATAGTTAATGCAGTAGCAAATGAAGAGTCTATTTATTTTCATACACAGTGTAGGCATTTAAGAAACAATAGTTAAGTATCTAGGACAGAAGAATAGGCTTGAAAACACGGAAAATGTAAACTGAGCATTTCGAAAATATGAGAATGATTTTAAAAATAAAACTGATTAGAAATATGTCTAGCATGCTCAACAAGAAATCTGTGAGCCAATGCTCACTAGTAATACCCCCGCTCTGATGTAAATGAGCACTATTATGTAGGCGTAGGGGTAAATTTTAGGCCCCTTTTTAGTAATCCTATTTCATCCGTAGAAAAATCCCCTTGAGATAGATTTATAATTTTGGGGTCGACTTTAGATGTTTTTTCTAGGATTACTAAAAAGGGGCTACCCCTACGCCTAAAAAAGACGACGTAGATGTAATCAAAGACACAGAGGAATTTTGTCGGAAGCTAAGACTCCGGGAATTCTTTCAGAATTCGGATTACAATGACGAATCCTTAGTCCGAAACAAAAGTAATTTTAAACCAAAATCAAACAGGGACAAACACTTGGACGATTATATTAATTGTTTGAAAAAATCTGCACACAACAATCACAGTGATATTCATGTGCGAGATAACATCTCAAAAATTGAGAGAACGGCACTGAAAAATATTACCAGTGACGATACTATTATCATAAAGGAGGCTGACAAAGGAGGTACTATTGTAATTATGGACAAAGAGCACTACAAACAATTAGATGATATAAACTTTTACAGGGAACTAACTTCGAATGAAGACAAGAAGACGATGTCTACAATGAAAAAATACACTTCAAAATTTTTCGAGAATTTAACCAAAAAAGAGATAGATTTTCTTCTCAATTTTGAAGTAAAAACTAGTAACTTTTATGGATTACCGAAAATTCATAAATCTAAACAAATCCAAAACGGAATACAGGAAATGAGTGAACCTTATATTAAATTACCTTGTCCAACAGACTTAAAACTACGCCCTATCGTAGCTGGTCCCTCTTGTCTAACACAAAGGCTCAGCAATTTGCTAGATATTATGCTAAAACCTTTCTGCAAATTGGTACCTAGTTTTATTCGGGACGACATGGATTTTCTAAACCATATTCCAGAAAGCATTGAAGAAAATACGAAATTAGTGAGTTTTGATGTTACTAGTTTATATACAAATATTCCTCACAACTTAGGACTAGAGGCCATCTCCTTTTGGATTGACAAACATCCAGATGTACTCCACCCGAGATTTTCCAAAGAATTTATCCTCGAAGGACTTAAAATGGTTTTGCAAAATAATCATTTCTTTTTTGATGACAAATACTATCTACAAACAAAAGGGACAGCAATGGGAACAAAAGTCGCCCCTACCTACGCAACTCTCGTTCTAGGTTTTCTGGAGGAAAAACTTTTTTCGGAATGCAAAACATTTTTTGGAGAAGAATTTGGTATATACATTGAAAGAAACTGGAAACGTTATTTAGATGACTGTTTTATTTTTTGGACAAAATCTCTACAAGATCTACAACAGTTTAACAGCATTCTAAATCGGCTCCATGAAAGTATGCATTTCACAATGGAAATCAGCGAAAACAAATTGCCATTTTTAGACATTCTTATCATAAAAGAGGGAAG
>PRKT01000580.1:27960-66919 GCA_003671525.1 Saccostrea glomerata | reverse complement strand
GGGTAGTTTTCCTCTACCTGACAATATGCCTGCATATAAGCTTACAGAAATAGAATTTGAAGAAAAGAAAGTAAACAAAGCTTTTCCATCACCCATTTTTGCTAGATCTTATCCATTGTGAGCTGTATTTATTCCCAAAACGCATGGAAGCAATAATAGGAAGATTTAACAATGTCAGATATGTCGTGGGAAAATGATACTTGTCAGTGTCTTTAGAGCATCCCTAAAGATGAGTATACTGAGACTTTGTGTGCAGACACAAAGACCTAAGATATTGGTGAAGGGTAACAGGTAATATATTGAGAGCTTGAAATAAGTAAAAATAGATAAGAGGTACTTTTGTATTTTAAGATGACATTTTCCATTGATACTAATTGTAATTGATACTAGTCAGTTAATGAAATCGTATGTTACCAAAAAGGATTTAATTGTTTTTATATCAACTTAAATAAGAATATTTCGATTTCAATGGTAATTACATTAACATGTTAATTTGGCCCAAAAACGACGGGTAATGTTAAAACATATGGACTCCTAATATGTGTCATTTTAAATACGTGACATTAAATGTATTTGATACTATTTGCAATATTATCTTAAATTTAATTTTTCTTTCATTTGCTTTTAAGCTGAAAATTTTGATCAATAGTAGGTTATTGAATTAAAATGATCCTGGAATAAAAATCCAATGGATTATAAGCTTTGAAATAAAGTTAACATCAAATGATTAGTGGAAGGGAAAACTAGCAATTATAGTGTCCAAAATTGTGTGATTTTTACTTTTTTCATTGAATATTAAATGTTATTGGTTTCGCTTGAAGCGTTGTATGTGCTGAAGAACAATATAATATATTCGGCGACATCTGCGTTTTAGCTGGATCTTTTCGAATTCTCTGAGCCAGAGTGTTCGATTAGCGGAATTCATCAACAAAGCAAGTAAAATTAGATGGATTTGTTCTATATGACTCAATGACGCCCAACTGTTATCATAAAAGTACATCTTTACCCCTCGTAGAAATTAAAAGGTCTGTTTAAGAGGATTCTACCCATACCCAAAGGCATATATCAGAAATCAATCAAAATATCATAAAGTTCAAAGACGACTATTTCAACGATCAATTTGCAAACACTTGTAACTGGCAGAAAGATAGTTTTTAAAATAATGTATATTAAAACATTGCTGTGACGTCATGCCTTTGTTCTTGCAGTCTAAAAATTTACCTGTAGCCGTCCGATAATATATTATCGGACTTCATTGATAACACAATCAGACGGTATCTAAAAAAAACAAGAAGAAGAGTGAAATAAAGGTTAAATATGTCCAGAAACAAAAAAAAATGTTAGGAAAAATTCAGGGAAACCAAAAAAACTAAGTTGCTACAAAATAGCAAATCCAAGAAAAAAAATCGAGTTTAATTCTTCTTCAGAATTAACATTTTCAACTGTTTTTGATACAATCCTTTGAATAAGCGAATTTGAATTCATTTTTGAGGCTGAAATTGATCATTTTAGGTTTGCTCCCCTATGGTTGCACTTATAAAATCCGAGAATTTCCATTATATAAACAAAAACTTAATTAAGAATAAAAATTCGCATATTTTTACTTTCCATGGTGAAGATAATGATATCACACAAAATTATGTCTGTGTCAATGTCAACTTATGCACATAATATATAAAATGTTCCAATATAATAAAAAAAAATCCTTCACCACCGGACCGCTGTCTTGCTTTGCTAAACGACTGCCACTGAATGCCTGAAATGAAAGAGTTTACTAACTGTTTCTATTGCCTCATTCCTTTTATCTACTTATGAGACGGGTAAGAAACAATGGATGCCATTGTGTTATTATCGGACTCATCCAGGTAACTTTTGGACATTTAAATGGCAATGTTTTAAGTAAGATATATGCCTCATACTATTCTATATGTAAAATTATCAGACAGTTTTCGGCCCTTACGGGCCTCAAACCGTCTGATAATTTTACATAAAGAACAATATTCGGCATATCTCCATTAAAGATTTCCCACAATATCAGGAGCACATTACGGCAGGGAGGGTACACTATGGACCACAAAAATCCTGCTGAGTTTGGAATATCAAGAAGGATGAAGACAGCAATCAAGATGACAACGTACATTTTGCTTCTTTCGGAGTAGTTTGGCTCGTCTGTTGCATTGTCTGTTAAAAGATTTCAGTAAACTTTAGATAATTTGCAAGTCACATGACTATTGATGTTATGTTGAGCTTTCACATAATGCTTTTGTTAAACTAAAAGTCCTTCAAATATTTTGTTCTGGCCCCAGGATCATGAAACAGACTTAGACTTAAGTCAAATTTCCAATCGCCTGTAAAATATTTATTAATTATTGAATGTTTATCTAAATTTGCAGATAAAGGCACTTATGTAAAGCAATACTGTCAAATATAATACTTTAATTTTTGTCTGCTTGACTTAATCAACATTTTAGTACAACATGAATATTTTGACTTAAGGTTACGATGTTTCATGATCCTGAGGCGTGGTTTGTTAGCTAAGAATATCTAAGAAATAAACAGCAATGTAAAAAAGTTCTCTGGGAAATGAACTTTTAATTGGTCACGTGATCAAATCCGGTGAAGCCCAAAGGGCTTCTCAGTAGATTTGATTACGTACCAACTAGAAGTTCATTTCCCAGTGAACTATTGAACATTGTTGTTTATTAAGGAATCACTGTCTAGTTTTAGGAGTATGCCGAGGCATCAACAATAGTGGGAAACATGGGATAATTTGCATAACGGGTTTTCTAAAATTATCCCATGTTTCCCACTATTGTTGATGTCCCTGGCATACTCTCAAAACTAGACAGTGATTCCTTATATTTCCATTTCATTATGAAATAAAATTGTAGACTTAGACATTAAAAATGTAGACTAATAGATTAAAATCACACGAGGACTTCCATGCCAATTTCAATAGTCCTCGCACACTGTCGTCAAACACAAAGGCAGCCGCATGAGATTCACATACATATTTGGCCTCCTTAGCGTCAGACACAGAGACAGATGCGCACGAGATTTGCATGCGTATTAGGCCTCCTTAGCTGCTGACCTATCGACCTGCCTAATTTACATTCCGGCAGAATTATCAAGAAATAAATTCCCCCAACTTTCAAACAGTTATCACAGAGAAAAAATTAGAAATGGAAATATTTAATTGTATTTACAAGGTTGTAGCAAAGTTTTACAGTTGTGGTCAAACAGACTGACCGACCGAAGAAATTATTTCATAAGTGTTAATTATTTTTAATATAAATTATTATCATACGTTTCCTCCAGGGGTTTTAGACCATTACAAATATACTTGCCGCTTATAATAAAAAGATGCATTATTCGAACAATACGTAAAAAGTATATCTAATGTGCATGTTTCATGCAACAAAGAGGAACAGACTCTACAAAATGACCCAATTGTATAAAAATATGCATACATTTTTTTAAACAAATGTTTTTATTTTGTTGTCCTTTTACAGTTCCTCGTAAAAATGTCTATTTACCTGCATCCATAGATGGCACTCGTTGAACACGGTTATAAGAATGGATTATTTCTCTACAAAGTGGACAAGTGCTGTTTTCCCAGGCAGAAATACAGTAGTAGCAAAAGATGTGTCTGCATGGGATGTAGAAATAAGGATTTACAGTTTCCTCAAAACAAATAGGACACGTTTCCATGAAGAAATGACACTATCCGAAAAGTCAGAAGGGAACTATAAATCGTTGTTGAAGTGTTGACCTGTTTTAAATGTAAAATAGTAATATTACATCTATATAGTGCATCAAAAGACATGTTATCTTATGTTATCTTATCATACAATCTTTAAAAATGATTTCGCAAGGGGATATACATGCTTCACTTAATACCGTTATGCATATTACAATTCGCATGACACTTAATAAGCACATTTTTATGATGAAATTGTAGCCGTAATAAATATGAAATAAAAAGTTGAAAATTGAAAGAGACTTTATATCAATGTAAGCTTTTAAAATTTAAAAGCAAATTCTAGTATTCATGTGGCTGAATAAAAGCATATTGTAAAAAATTAAAAGTTGTTTGTGTGTGATCATCATGCTTTGAAAGAGATGAAAACAAAAACACCACATGACATAAAGGTATAAGTCAAAATTGCATGGGAAGTGATGTAAACACTTACTTGTATTGAATAAGATCTATGGAACCATCACACAGAGAGACAATCTATCAATCTGTATAAAGTTTACCCCTTGAATATGGCTTTGAAGCAAATCTGTAATCGAGATCATATTATCCTTTCATTTCTCGGTAGTTGCACTGACTTCCGGTTTCTTGGTTCCTTTAGGTTCTCCGCAGGTCATGTGACCTGTTGTAGGTAGAAATACGGAGACAATCGGTTGTTTTAGTTAGTCTGTTGTTGACAGCCGAATTGGAAAGACGGTTGTATACAGAGAAGTCAAACGTGGTACATGTAGGTACTGCAAGGAATACCTTGAATCAAGTCTTATGTGTCTGAAATAGACTTTCGAGACTTTGATTGATTATATATTATTTAGATAAAGTACCTGATATTCTGGTTTGACTGAAGGTAAGAAGCGGACGCGCTTCAGTCCTTGGAAGGCGCGTGCGCTCCAGAGAAACGAAGGAGTAATTGTACATACTATTAATCTAAATTTGTGATTGAGAAAATTGATTTATTCAATTGTTCAGATAGAACAGCCGAATCCCATAAAAGAACCCGAAAACGTTACACTTTAAAATATGGCTGGATTACTTTACTATTGAAACATCATTTACATTATAATCAACGCATTCTCACCTGAATTCGATTAAGATTAGCAGATGTATAGTTAGATAAGATAAAAAAAAATGAATGCGGGTGTATTTCATTGAAAGAAGGATATGGAAATAACGAACAGCATCCAATCTCAACGTCCATTAAACAAATATACAAAATAAGAGCAGAGCAAACACGGACCTCCGAAACGTCAGAGGTGGGATCAGGTGCCATGGAGGAATGAGCATCCCCTGCCGACCGGTCACACCCGCCGTGTGCTCGTTGTCATAATCAGGAAATAACGGGAAAAATCCGTGGTCAATTCAGTGTATAAATAATGGACTAACAATTGGTATGAAAAACGTCAGTCAGCATTACATTCAATGATAAATTGTATTTGCTGACAAGGTCATTGTATCGGCCATAGAATTTACGAAATGATGACTTTAAACGAGACTGTTGATATTCTTGTTTCATCAACTTGCTTGTCAATAATTTACCTCGTTTAAGAAATTGTTCATACGTAGAGCATGCTCTTGCGTATCGAATCAACTGAGATATAAATACTCCGTATGCAGGTGATGAAGGTATATTGCTGCATAAGTAAGGGAAGTTCACGATAGAAAAGTTAAAGTCATCACGTTTATCATATAGCTTGGTTGTTAGATTACCATTAGTGTCTTTTTCAAGTAAAATATCCAAGTATGAAGCAGAAGTGTCGGACTCTGTGGTATCTTTTATCTCAAGCTCACCAGGATATATCGTGTCGACTTAGGAATGGAATTTATCATTATTAATTGACAATACGTCGTCGATATATCTAAATGTCGAGTTGAAACTCTATTGACAATTACACTTATTTACGCTAAACTAGAGTTTCAATGATAATCAGCAGTAAGGAGGCAAATTATTAAGGCATATATCTCTGTTTTACATGAGATGCAGGGGAAATTGGATTAAAAAATATACTGAAAAAATATAAATAGAAAAAGTGTGCAAAAAATTAATCAGTAATTTAAAAAACCAAATATAACACAAGGCATGAATTCATTCTCTAAAATATTCTATCTCAAAACGGAAATACATGATCAATTTCCCTACTGCAGAGAGCAAGTATATTTTTCCTTGTACATGCACATTGATCAAAACAAGATTAATTATGGATAGAAAAGACAAACATATCGAGTCAAGAGCAAAGATATATGGCCGATTAATCGTCTTCTTCGCTTGATATATTTAGGCCTACTGACAAGAAAGGTGTTGATAAGGGAACAGCTTCAATTTTCTTAAAGGTAAACATGTCATTCACGATTTCATCTATTTTTGCTTATATAGGTGTCTTTTCAGCTTCAGACGAAAGTCCAGACTTAAGTAAGTTAATGAAAAGAGGAAAATACTAAATGTTGTTATAAAAACATCTTGAAAATAGAAAAAAAATGTTTTGTTTTGTTGAAACATTTCTGAGAATATTTTTATGTCTTCTTTTACATCATTAAAAAATTTCCTAACATTTTATTGTGAAGAAAGCCAAGGTCAACTAGTACCTGACGGGGCCCGTATAGTCACGACCGAAATCAAAAGTCAATAACTGCTTTATTAAATATTCACGAGTTTTAAATTAGTTTTCACATATTTACTTTCTTCAACAAATGTAAACAATTGTAAACATATCACATATGTGATATTTAAACTCAACATTACTAAAAGACTAGGTCAGAAGTCATTAATAAAAGAACAGGTCACTGAATAATAATTTTTGATAATTTAAAGAAAAAAACTTTTCAGATTCATAATTATTTTATCATTTATTCACTAAACAAAGCAGTTTGTGTAGAAAATTTTGCTGTGCAAGAAAAATAACGTCATGTTTCTGTGCACTACATCATCAATTTCAGAGAGACCGGTCACAGTAGTCTAATTTAGAGTGTTCGCTTCGCGTTCCGACGTCAACTTCTTTCAGTGCCAAATGTTCTTCTTACTATTATTAAATTACCCTTATATCACTTTATTAGCCTTATATCACTTTACTTTAACACTTAAATCACTTTCCTTATAGTAAAAGGAAAAAATGGGACAGCCCCCCTCCCCCTGTTGCTACAGTCATGTACGTGCCTGAGGCAGACAGTTTGGTTCGATGGTAGACAGAACGCATTTTGCCCGAGAAAACAGTCAATAAATGTTTTGATATACCTTACATTTTCATAATTGTAATAGACATGCATGTATCTACAAGTAGCTTGTCTTTCAAGGTATTAAATACGAGGTCTGTCGCTGTTAAACACAAACCAATGCACATGATATAATTAAGTTCCGCCCATTGTGTACCTGACGTAAGAGGTCTAAAATCTCATTTACAGGTCCAACATCTCACTCAGCTGTCAAACATCGATTTTTTCTATCCAGCTCCGTAAAACATTAGAAATATTAGACTTTTTTGTATAGATTTGTTATACAATTGAAACAATTTTAAAGGTATATATTAAACAATATATAAGAATGACCATATTAAGGAAAATGGAATTAAAAAATTATGGCTATGCAAAATTTTGTTAACATTGGTTGAACATTATTTTACTTAGTGATGAACAGTGTCTACGTTTTTTTGGGACAATACTTCTATGTGGAAGCAGAATGTTCTCCAGTACAGTTTAATAAGACCATAACAACCATAACACATTGAGTCATCCTTTATTGCTTCATCTTGAAGTCTAATTTTAGAAACCGTTGCGATGCAAATGCGCATGCAACGGTACAGGGAGGATATAACTTAGAGTCGGGCGGATGTGCATACTTACAATAAAAAAAACCCCCAGTACTTTTAATATTGATTGATTGATTGATTGTATATTGTTTAACGTCCCTCTTGAGAATTTTTCACTCATATGGAGACGTCACCGTATGCCGGTGAAGGGCTTCAAATTTAGACCTATACTCGGCACTCAGGGCCATTGAGCAGTGAGGGTTCTTTATCGTGCCAGCGCCTACCGTGACACGGGACCTACGTTTTTAAGGTCATATCCGAAAGACCCGTGACTTTCACTTCTGATGCCGAGCGCTTGGCGAAGGAACAGTCACTACCTATTTTTACGTCTTAGGTTTGACGCGGCGCCGGGAACGAGAATCGAACCCGGGCCTCCCGATCACGAAGCGAACGCTCTACCACTAGGCTACCGTGAACGGTAGTACTTTTAATAGCTACGAAGTTGAACTGTAAAACAAAAATTGCACAATTGATCTCTTTTTAAGATCAGATGATACATGTACAAATAACTTTTTGTCATAAAAATAAAATAACTCGTGTCATGTTTTAATGAGTAAATTGTTTCACAGCGTAAATTTAAATTTTCAGTCAAATTTTCATGTAACAGAGACAATTTATTGCCTTTGCTGGGGATAGAACCCGGGACCTCTGGCTTACCAGTCCATTGCTCTACCGATTGAGCTAAAGGGTTAACCCATTAGTCCAAGCTACTAAGGTGCCGTCCATCCTAACACTACCAAATATTGTCCCCCTCCAGAGAATGAGATGTTCTCATCTCTTTTGGAGTGCCGACACCTGTGGGGCGAAGTTCTAGGGTTAATCACTCTCACACGCCAGAGAACACCCGAGTCCCAACATGGTCGCCATTTGTCACAGGGTCGCGGTCTTGTTCAAAGGATTCAAAACAAAACTGGTTCGGTCGTTTTACAATTTATTAAGGTATATAAAGAAAAACCTAGATAATATAAAACCACGCTTACAACACGTAAGAAAACACAAAGACAAATACGAAACATAAAGACATTTCAACATTTACGAAAATCATAATAATTAATATATAGATATTGAAACCACTGCCAGTATATCATAAATTAAGCAAGTATATGAATTAGAAGATTAATAAACATCTTACCAGGCATCCAGCATAAAATAAGAAATTATAATTTATGCTCTACATCGATTGAATCTACCTGAGATTGTATAAATATGCAATCTGCTACCGTAAAGGCTGATGAGCTTGAGGTGGGGATTTCGGCGGGTTTTTACTTTATATAGTGCACGGGTTAGTAAAACATGCATATAAATTAGTATAACGAAATCCATTGGTCCATGGTAGGTCACTGGTCAGTCATACGTAAAGAAATGCTAAAAATAGAAATTCACTACAAAACAAAACACTCGCACATGGCTCTGACGTCCTGCAAACCTGGTTGTATTCTATTTGCTATGTGCGCCAATCAGAATACGTACGTAATATTGCGCAAAGCATCAAAGAAAATATTTGATAATAATTATAATTTGATTACAACTATGACATTCACAAAAGGAAATTTAAATAGAAAAAATAAACAAATTCAACGAATTTTGTCTCGAACTAATGGTGTTTTTGTTGGTGAGATGTCATTATTTATGGCATTTTATTTCAAATCTGAACCTCCATTCATATGCCAGTCAGAAGTTATCAGTTTAAAATTATTCTGATATTTCAAATTGTCGTAATTTAATTATGTTCATAGAGTCCCCTCATGTCAAACCCTATCGAAGGCTTTATGCTTTATATAAATCATAAAACACATATTTTATCCCTACCTATAGCTAGATTAAATATAACTATATTTTAGATTTCCACCAGCTGGTAAGTTATTATGTCATCTGCTTTGAAATTTGCTTTTTAAACCGCGCTGGAATGTAAAAAATATCAATTATGTTTGATTCTAATAATTAAGGAATGAATTAAATAGCAACCCAAATTATATTGTATAACCTGGGTTGGGGCAGTTTACGCTTTATAAACCGCGAAGCGGTTTATAAAAAAGCGTAAACTGCTCCAACCCAGGTTATAGCAGTATAATTTTGGTTGCTATTTAATTCATTCCTTATAATTTAATTTTCAATCATTTAGAATAAAAAACAAGACAATATCTCTCTTTAAAACACCTTCAAATTGTTCATATTTTAAACGTAACGTCATGCGGATTGATACGATTTTGACGTAAGTCATTGTGACGTAAGCAAACCAGATTATACAATTTAGATTAATTTTTTATCCAATCAAATGACGCGTTACAATCAAAATTAAATTATTGTGCAGACAACAAATGTTACTGATATTTGTCTATTGTTAATGTCACCATCTGTAGTACATCTATTTTCATAAACTGATGTAATGTGGGCATTTTTCCAAATATTGAAGGAAGTATTCAGCATATACATGTAGCTCAGTGAATATTTACACTCTAACAATTACACTGTAACCCTGAAAATTGTTTATGCAATATTTAAAAAAAATCTAGGTGACATCCTGTCAGAATCTCATGACTTAAACACATATCTTAATGATTTCTAATTGATATTATGCTTCATTTCCTGTAATTTGATAGATTTCCTTGTTGTGTAAAAGGGAACTTGAACCCTAGTATACGGTTTAAGAATGATAATGAATAACGAAACATTGTATTGAGAATGTTAATATTGCCTATAGAATGAAATAATATTTGTCCATCCACCATAAGAGGAGGTGTTAGTTAATGCTTATTATTTATTTTGATAATTTTATTTTACAATTGTCCATATATTCCAAGTTGTTTTGCTATTAATTAAGGTCTTCCGTCTCCAACGGAAGACCTTCTACTGATTCTGATGGTTAAGATTATTCCCTATTATTCTTTTTTTTTTCCTAGACGCCAACTTTGAGACCTCGCAACTCGCTCATTTCTCGACAGATTTCGCTCAAATTTTCGGAGCTTATAGACGTTAATAAACTCTATCAGAATTCATTCTAAAATTTCAAAGAGTCACTTCCGGTTTTGAGTTATTTTCCTTTAAATGAAAATTTATAGGCGTTCGTTTCCAGACAAAGGCTCAGAGACGGCTAAAGCTGGAGCAGAATTTCTACTGTTTTTAGATAATAGAGGGATTGAAGTTGTGCACATCGGTTTTTGTTTTTCGATTTCTCTATTCAAAATGGCGCTATATAGGGGTCAAAAATAAGAACGCTTGAAAGAACCCCAAAATTACTCATATTTTGCTTTTTATCTTCTAAACCAAAAATATTTTGTTAGAATATATAGAACATAATTTGTGCAGAATTGAAAGATCTTTCAAATGTTATGTTGAAAAAAGGGCTGACCCCTAAATTAAGGGATCTAGAGGGGCCCAAAGTTTTTTCAAGATATCTCAAAAAGTATTGAGAATTTGTTATACATCAAAGAAGCAAATTTGTTGGAAATCTCTGGGAAAATATTCTGATGTCATCAAAATACGTCTTGTGACGTCACTTCCGGCTAAACCGGAAGTAGTCTGAAACTGCATATTTTTGCCGTTTTTGACATGTTTTGGGGGAAATATTTGTCACTGGAAGCATGAAACTTAATTTTCCGTCTGTCAACGTCAACTCAAGGCCTATTTTTACTATATACATGTAATTTATAATCGTTTAAACCAGTTTACTGTGGAAAAGGGGCAAAAAGATAACATTTTTCTGATCATATAAAACAAACAATATAGTAAGAAGATAAAACATAAATTTGAAGCCAAACTATTCACAGCCAGGATGTGCATACCTTTTACGTCTACCTTGTTTTTGTTTGTTTACAATTATGTAACGCCTCTCTCGATAGCGCGGTTTAAAGTCGGTCACCGAGGATAAATCGGCGTATGATTCAGCAACCTTCGGTTATACACAAAACAAACCGTAGAATGCATGGTCAAGTTCATTTTGTTCACTAAGTGTTCAGATTATTCAGAGACAACATTTGTCCTTGTATTAATATTTAGTTCTTAATAGAAACTAGACGGGAGGGAGGAAAAATTGAACTGATCATCTTTCCTTCGTTTAGCATTTAATTCAATGTAGCATTATTTATTCTAGAAGCAGATTTCAAGCTCAAAATAATTCACTGTCATTTATTTCACGCATCGTAAATTCTTCGCAGACCCTAACTGCTTTGTGTTTACAGTTGATTCACAGGCATTAAGTGCACGCCTTTTACATTCACCTTGTTTGTTTACAATTATATAACCTGCCGCCCTCGATAGTCGGTCACCGGGAATCAATCAGCGTGTGATCCAGCGACGTACAGTCATACACAAAAAATAAACCACCATAGAATGGTTAAATTAATTCTGTTAACTAATTGATGAGTTGATATATATGTTGAATCTTTCGGATTATTTCATAATGTCTTTGACTGAGCATGCTGATTATGTGGCTAAATGCATTTCATTTAATAATTTATCAGCTGAATTACATGAAAGCTGCATATAATTTTTTTAAATATGGACAATGTATTTCTCGATATCGAGGTCATGATCTCTTTTACTTCAAATACCATCCAAAATATATTACTTTAATTAATTTCTACTAGTGATAGATTTTTTTTATCTTAAATGTACATGTATATAATTTAATATGCGTTCTTTTGCTGAGCCCTTAAAATGTACAACCGTATACGTCCGAAGTATACGATCGCGACTATCGAGCGTTTTATTAAAACTAATTATAGGTCCGCTGAGTTGATTATGAGTTGTTTTTTTAAAGGGTAGCCCTCCTGTCATCATGGCCAGTCATCGTCACGGTTTTTAACATGATAATTAAAATGTTTATTTATTTAGGAATTAGCACAGGTTAATACTTAGGTGTCAATCTATATATATCTTCACCTATATTGTTTCATAAAAAATAAATACACGCAGTGTGTCGCTTTTTTAAGTCTTCACCCGAACGAAGAATTTAGCAAATCTTGAATGAATGAATTAACACTATCCCTTTCACAAATACCCACTCACTCCCCTATATACCTGAAATCCAATCAAAATAAGATTTTTTTTTCAGTTCGATAGTTGTTGAATTTCTAATCTGATTGACTTTGCCTATATACTGTATAATATTTCTTAATTTTCTTCGATTTATTAACTACGGTAATAGCTTCACTTTCTTATTGAGAATTAGAAGAAACCTAGTATGCAGGTGAACAAAGGGCGTGATAAGCAATAATAATGATTTTACTTAGAAAGAATGAAATATTCGTTACTAGTACCCTTACCTCTAGATCTATACGACATGAATAATACTTGAGTACGTGGAAGCTTCCCTTTAAACATGAATCTACTGTTCGGTAAAATAAAAAAAAAATTACAAGTTGCTGTCCTTTATAAAAAGGACTACAATACGTGGACCATATGCATGTGTTTTTAACCGAAATTAAATAAAAGAAAATCTGTATGTTTATTGAAAATTCAATGTAGGCTTGTTCACATGTTCTACAATGATCTGCCTACTTTGTCTGATAGTACTTTCGTAGCAAAAT
The DNA here is from genome assembly GCA_003671525.1 of Saccostrea glomerata. Lineage (NCBI taxonomy): Eukaryota > Metazoa > Mollusca > Bivalvia > Ostreida > Ostreidae > Saccostrea > Saccostrea glomerata. Next base: position 53,840 of record PRKT01000580.1, on the reverse strand, counting down.
TGTTAAATTTAATCTCCGATTAGCATATATATATATATATATATATTTTGTCATTCTAAATATTGGGCTATTTTGATACATATTACCCATAATGGCTGAGACTTAACATATACTAGTATTTTAGATTTATTCGGAAGAAATCATTGAAAAATTAGATCTGATGGCACAGCTCTGTTGTACGCAGATTTTTTTTTTCGGAGCCCACCCCCCCCCCTGGAAACCCGCTTGTATCAAGCTGTATTTGAATCTCTAAATATCAAATTCTTTTGCGATCCTTAATGCACGCAACTAATGCCGGTAATCTTTAAACCTAGATCTAGTCGTTGAATAAAGTTTTTAATATTCAAGATGTTAAATTAAAATTTATCTATGGAAGTACTGCAAGTTCTTCCAATTTAATGTTTAGTTTGTGTATAAAAGTATGTGTATGAGATTGAAATTTGGATCCGCCAATGAACTCGATCGCATCAACTCAGGTCTTTCCGTCAGATGTCAATAATTAAGCTAGTCGGAAAGGCTCGAGAAGTTACGATTGGTGTAGCGGAGCCAACCGAGAATCTCTAGAATTCTCACGCATGCGTAGGCTGGTGTATGTCCGGTTTAACCTCAGGGTCCAATGAATATTTAGCAAATAATTGCTACAAAGCACAAACCCCATAATGTTAAATTTGACATTTTTAAATTCTTAAATAGGGATGTGACATCGTTTTTGAAATGGGGCAGCCAGGGAAAAACTTAATTAAATTACCCGAGAAAACTTTTGACCGAATGAACTTTTTTCATACAAGTTTGAACACTCATTGTAGCCACACCCTACTCCAAGGGGGGCAGGAGGTCTTGATTTCAACAAACATGAATCTACAGTTATAAATATGACAAAACCATGACTTTGCTGCTTTTGAGTAGAACACTTTTAAATATTTGTCCTATATATTTAATCCTATGTAAAACTTAGATAATTTCTTTCCTTGTCTAGGTAACTAAGGATAAGATTATTTTCTGGATGTATATGAAAAGTCAGTAATATGAGGATGGGGATTTGCTCATAACCAGAGCCTGTCTTGGCTTTAGCAAGGTCATTTCGATAAGTTCAATATTATGTACATACATTCCTTTGTCTTCTACCTACAGAGGGAAACATTGTTACCAGTAGTTTTTACCCCTTACAAGATTGCTTATGAGTGACCTTACGATATGACATGACCTTGGCCCAAGGTCACTTCCTGTCCACAGCTCCAACGGAAGACCTACTCGTTGCTTTGCAACGAGCTCGGCTCTAGTTAAGCATGAATTTCTGTTTCTACCTTTCAATTCTCACTTCATTTTTCTAGTATGGCTTCATTACACAAAAATACTTTACATAATTTTTTATCCTCATCTTGATTGTAACATAGAACTCTATTTAAATATGTAGTCTTTCGGTCTTATTAGAACAAACCTTTTAGCTCACCTGGCTGAAAGCTCAAGTGAGCTTTTCTGATCATAGTTGTCTGGTTTTTGTAAACATTTTCAAATTCTGTACTTTTTCCCTAGAACAACCGGGCCAATATTGACCATACTTGCAAAAGCAGCCTTAGTTACGAAGAATGCAAGTTTTATTTCTTTTCCAAACGATGGCCATGCCATCTTTCAAGTGGAAACAATGTAAAAAAAAAAATGAAAATTTTGGTGTAATTTTTAAAATCCTGTCAAGGACTATTCGGCAAGAAAATCTTGTTCTTTGTCGATACCATAATTGCAAAGAGTTTTTCCATTAAATCTTCTCCCTATGGGTTGCGTTGAGCAACAACCATGGATCAATTTTTGCATATGGATATATTGGGAAAAATCTTTAAAAATTTTCACGAGTACAATTACGTAACCAATAGGGAATTGAGGACAAGAAACGTTCCTATGTAAATTAAGTATAATCATTTCCCTTTCTCTTTATTGATTTATTCATATTTTTAAGCTACTCAATAAAATAAGTCACACATAGTTTTACCGAAGCCCGGAATATTTGTGATACATATGTAGAGATAGAGGACTGATAAAAACACAAAGTTATCGAAGTGTCCCAGATAACAAAGTGAATTACGCAGGTATTGCCATTTTAAAACAAATGACTTCGTAATAGGAGATTAAGGAGGGACATTTATTTACAAATAGTAAAAAGCATTTGAAAAAAATCAATGCAGGAAATTTTTATCGAGGAATAAAGAGGCATTTAGTCTAACCATTACCTCTGTAAATACTTGTCTGAATGATAATACATGTAAGTGCATATCTTTTCAGCTACCTTTGTAATACCTGTATGAATAATTATTTTAAAGTGCGTATCTTTTTTCAGCTTCTAGACATCGGAGCAGAAAATTGAATATACAGGTATGTATATCGTGATTATATGTATATATCGTTGCATAAAATCATTCAGTAGACCTTTAAGATTCAAGCTTATATACATATCAATTTTATAAAAAATATATATAACTTAGTTTTTTTTATAAATGTAGCTATTATCCTCCTCCCTTCTCTCTTATGCGCTATTATAGCGTTTGTACATCTGATTAAAATGCCTTTATTACATGTAAAAGGGGATGAGTATTGGCGGGTTTTTTGGGCTGCATTTCATTTCCGGAATTTTTTGTAATTATCAACTTTTCATTTCCGACATTTTTTTTTGTTTTCATTTCCGACATTTTTTTTTTTTTGTTTTTATTTCCGACATTTTCAGAAAGCACTTTTTGTAACAGATTTGAAGACTTTACCGATGAAAAATTTAAAGGAATACAAATTGATCAATGATCATTTAAATGGTATTCTGTTGGGATATGTCATTACGTAAAACTGGGCAAATCCGTAATTTATTTTAAATATTTTCCCATACGTATATAGAAGTATCTCAGTCTTTATTACAGCCATTTGTGTATAAAGGTGTTTTAATTATTTTAAAGTGTAAAGTAATCTCTTGTTGATTTCCCAAATAAATATTTTTTCTAAAAATACATATTATATCGATGTAAATACTAAAAATCATTCGAATATATGAACTGTTGATACTTGACTTGACTAGGGGGGAGAAAAATACTATTGTTCACACTTTTTTAATGCATTTTCTCTAGATATAATCAATAGAGCCAAGTCCTAACACAAGAATTTCAGTCCTTGTGGCCATGAAATTCCCAATTATAGAAGAGATAACCTTATTGAACAAAATATGTACTTCATAACTTTATAACTTATATACCTTACTGGTAATTTACAATACCCATAAGCAGAAAGGAAGATTAAGAAATACATTTAATACAACTCATTATATTATCAATATAAAATGTAGCCCGCCCATAAAATTGAACCCCTGACCCTGTGGCTATGAATTAACAATTTTGGAAGAGGCAGTTTTATGTTGTTTTCAAATAATATGGAAATATTAGTAAATGAGTTTAATTAAGTTATAAAAGATTTTTAATTTGATTTTTCATTCATCTTTTATTTCCTCTAAAAAGAGATGAGAAATAAAGTTGAATAACACATTAATCTATGTTCAATTCAAAATAAATATTTTCAAATAAATCATAAACATAGTGTGAAAGATTGTAAACACATGTCACATTTGCGCTTCACAAGTCATATGCGCGAGAGCGCTGCACATAGCCGTTGGTATTGTGCACATGCACAGTTTTGAGTTTAGAATCCTGAAGACTCTTTTCCTGAGATAAACGTAAAACGGTTAGAGGTTCGCGCCCCAGGACAACCAGAAAAAGATCCATCTCACAAAGGCCACACAGTTCTGCTCCAAGGCCAATATGAAATGAATTAACAATTGTGTTCTGTTCCACCATTCATCGGGGCAGTCAGAGAGCACCGCAGGACAATGTTGCGTGACAGAAAATGTCCTCATCTGTGGAATTGCATAGATGACACGTTGAAAGCAAACAGTTGTGTCAGGCAGAAGAAAAGTCTTGAGATGAAGATTTGTTTTGAGAGACACCGAGTGTTCATGTTGCATAGCCTTCCTAAAAACAACAGTTTTCTGCAGCTGGCATCAATTTCGGCATGGATGGGGAGTATATCCTTAAGCTGTTCACACATGTCAGTTCGAGTGCGCTCGGGTAGATTTAGGACAGCCTTGCAAACCACATGTTGAAAAGGGGTTAAACATTTGTGATCCTCTTGTGTTACACTGCTCCACAATTCACATCCATAAAAACAGATGAAAGGACAATCGTTTTATAAAGGTCAGTCATATTAAGAGGAAGAACACACGACATATCGATGTCAGATTAGCCATAGAGAGATTTCCACCCTTTGTTGCATGCGTACAAGATGCGGTCTTTTGTTTTGCTTTGTCATGTATGATAATACCCAAATGGTTGTATTTTTGGTCGTATGGTATTTCAGAGTTCCCAAGAAGAATTGGGTTACCCGAAGCACTATTGTATGTGGCACGGAATTTTAGAATGCAGGATTTTGATACCTTGAATGTAAAGCCCCATTTGCATGCATATGCATAAGCTATATCCATCATGGACTGAAGATTTGCTGATAATGTGGCAATGCAGGGTATATCGTCAGCTAGCGTAGGACTCGCTTATTTTGTATCAAGAACGCATTTTAGTTATGTTGAGTTGCAGAGATCTAGTTCGTCTAAAAGCGAGTTGACAAAGACAAGGTAAAAAAATGTCGACAAGACGCCACCTTGCCTGACCCCTTGATGAACACAAAACCATCTGGATTGCTTTTGGTTATGGTAACGGCACGTATAGTATTGCTGTGGCATTCATCGATAATCTGCCATAATTTGCCTTTAGTACAGACCCTGAGACGTGCTACTACCCCAAAAAAGTGTGTGACTTTCGTGCGCTTTCCGTTTCGTGCAAACCGTGTAACGTTTCGTGTAAACCGTGCAGCGTTTCGTGCAAACCGTGTAGCGTTTCGAGTAAACCTTGCAGCGTTTCGTGTAAGTTCCAATGCGTTTCGTGCAAACCGCGTAGCGAGCGTGCGAGAAGCGTGTGAGAAACGTGCGACTTTCGTGTAAGAACCGTGTGAGAAAAGGTGTGACTTTCGTGCAAGAATCGTGTATAATTTATTCGGAAGTCATTTCATTTTAAATATAGCTATTGATGGGTCAGGATGTCAAATTGTATTAGTATTTTATTGTTGAATTATTTATGCTTGTGATATTTATGGAGTAAAAACCAAAAAATGGAACAATGAAATGGTTTTACACAGTAATGTATAATAAATATTTGTTTGTTTTCTTTTCCTTCTGAAGAAAATGACTGTTCAAATTAATCAACTATGTACAACAATTTTAAGGGCATTGAATTCAATATATTATCAACGCGATCATGGCTTCTTAAATATTTTTTCGCAAAGAAAGAAAGAAATACCTGTATTATTTTTTTTATTTAAAGCAAAAATATATCAGGACTCCGCTCTTGTCTTTACCTTTGAAGTACGTGAAAGAAAGTAAGAAAATTTTGAAACGATGCATCATTTAATACCTTTTAATACATATAATTTGTTGCTCATTAATGTCAAATAAATGGATAATAATTTTAATTCACATGCACTGAGGACCACATGTTTAGAAACGGGGGGGGGGGGGGGGGTTTTTCTGTTTTAAGCATTTTGCCCTTAGGTATTGACAAAACTCAACAAATAACACAGTTTACAAGATATTTATTGGTGCGAATATTAAAAGTTTAAAGAACGCAAACCATCGTTCACATAGCTAGATTTTACGGAGTAAATTTCCTCCCAAAACTATCACTGAAACAGTTTTCACCACCACATTACAATTTGAAAAAGGCACAAATCTACAGGGTAAATTTCCTCTAAAAATGACACTATGCAGTTAACATACAGTAGTCAATTCAAAAGCGACTATCCTTGATATAACAAGATTTTACGGAGTAAATTTCCTCCCAAAGAATATGACTGATACAGTATTAACTACAACAATTACAATTTAGAAATAGCAAAAATCTACATGGTAAATTTCCTCTCTAAATTCACGTCGGTGCATTGTACATTCAGTATTTCAAAGCCAAAGCAACAGTCGGTTACATATCTAGATTTTACGGAGTAAATTTCCTCCCAAAGACTATCACTGAAACAGTTTTTACTACCACATTATAAATTGAAGAAGGCAAGATCTACAGAGTAAATTTCCTCTCAAAAATGACATTGATACAGTGCAATAGACAGCAACATTTTAGGGGGTAAATTTCCTCCCAAAGAATATAATTGATACATGTACAGTGTTCACTACTAACATTACAGTTTGAAGAAAGCAAAAATCTACAGGGTAAATTTCCTCTCAAAATGACAATGATACAGTGTAATAAACAGCTACATCTTAGGGGGTAAATTTCCTCTCAAAGACTATCACTGATGCAGTGTTAACTACTAACATTGCAGTTTGGTAATAACAAAAAATCTACAGGGAAAAATTCCTCTCTAAATTCACATTGGTGCATTGTACATTCAGTATTTAAATGCCAAAACAACCATCATTTACCTAGATAGAATTTACGGAGTAAATTTCCTCCCAAAGAATATCACTGATACAGTGTTCACCACTATATTTACAATTTAAAAATGGCAAAAATCTACAGGGTAAATTTCCTCTCTAAATTCACATTGGTTCATAGCACATTCAGTATTTTAAAGACAAAGGGTAAATTTTCTCTCTAAATTCACATTGGTTCATAGCACATTCAGTATTTTAAAGCCAAAGCAACCATCGTTTACACAGCTAGATTTTACGGAGTAAATTTCCTCCCAAAGATTATCACTGGTATAGTGTTCACAATTACATTACACTTTAAAAATAGCAAAAATCTAGAGAGTAAATTTCCTCTCAAAATGACATTCATACAGTAACATGAAGTAGTCAATTCAGAAGCGACTATCCTTTATATAACAAGACTATACGGAGTAAATTTCCTCCCAAATAATTTCACTGATACAGTGTTCACCACTAACATTACGTTTTGTTATTAACAAAAATATAGAGAGTAAATTTCCTATCTAAAATCACGTCGGTGAATTGTACATTCAGTATTTCAATGCCAAATCAACCATCGTTTACATAGCTAGATTTTACGGAGTAAATTTCCTCCCAAAGACTATCACTGATTCAGTGGTAACTACTAACAATACAGTTTGTTAATAACAAAAATATACAGAGTAAATTTCCTCTCTAAATTTACGTCGATGCATTGTACATTCAGTATTTCAAAGCCAAAGAAATCATCGTTTACCTAGCTAGATTTTACGGAGTAAATTTCCTCCCAAAGAATATCACTGATACAGTGTTCACCACTACATTTCAAAATAGAAAAAAAAACTCTACAGAGTAAATTTCCTCTCAAAATGCACGTCGGTGCATTGTACATTCAGTACTTCAAAGCCAAAGCAACCATCGTTTACACAGCTAGATTTTACGGAGTAAATTTCCTCCCATAGACTATCACTGATACAGTGTTCACCACTACAATTACAATTCGAAAATAGCAAAAATCTACAGGGTAAATTTCCTCTCTAAATTCACATTGGTTAATTGCACATTTAGTATTTCAAAGCCAAAGAAACCATCCTTTATATAACAAGACTTTACGGAGTAGATTTCCTCACAAAGAATATCACTGATACAGTGTTCCCCACTACATTTCAAAATAGAAAAAAACTCTACAGAGTAAATTTCCTCTCTATATGCACGTCGGTGCATTGTACATTCAGTATTTCAAAGCCAAAGCAACCATCGTTTACACAGCTAAATTTTACGGAGTAAAGCCTATCACTGATATAGTGTTCACAACTACATTACAATTTGAAAATAGCAAAAATCTAAAGAGTAAATTTCCTCTCAAAATGACTTTCATACAGTAAACATACAGTAGACAATGGAAAAGCAAATAGCCTTTATATAACAAAACTTTACGGAGTAAATTTCCTCCCAAAGAATTTAACTGATACAGTGTTCACTACTAATATTACATTTTGGTAATAAAAAATCTACAGAGTAAATTTCCTCTCTAAATTCACATTGGTGCAATGTACATTCATTGAAAGCCAACCTAACCATCGTTTACATAGCTTGTAGATTTTATGAAGTAAATTTCCTCCCAAAGAATGTCACTCATACAGTATTTACTACTACAATTACAATTTGAAATTAGCAAAAGAGTAAGTGTCCTATCAAAAATGACATTGGTGCATTGTACATTCAGTATTTTAAACCGAACCGTATTTGATTTTACCATGTTTACGGAATAAATTTCCTCCCAAAGAATATCAGTGATACAGTGCTCACTACTAACATTTACAGTTTGAAAATAGCAAAAGTCTACAGGGTAAATTTCCTCTCTAAATTCACATAAGTTCATTGCACATTCAGTATTTCAAAGCCAAAGCAACCATCATTAATATACTAGATTTTACAGTCATTATTCGCAGTAAGAAAATAACATTATATATAGAAAACAGCAGAACATCAGAGGGTTTATTTCCTCTAAAAATAAATTGATACAATGTACACTTTTTACAGGAAAGAAACATACTTGTTACATCTTATTGAAAAGACTGTCGAGGGATATACTAATGATGTAATACATTATTATTTAATCTATGAATAAACAACATATAATTTATACAAACGCATACAGTTTTTTTGACTGATTTCAAGCCGTATTCAACGAGGGGAGGGGGTTCAACGCGCATGCAGTAGCATGTTGACGACACAAACAATATCTCAAAGTACGTTGAAAACTGTATTGTCCAGTCTATATCCGAGAAGGAAAACAAGGAGAAGGAGGCAAGTCCCTCTCCTGATTATTGTCGAACAATTTGATTTCAAACACATCCATCACATTTACTTTCTTTGACCGAAGCTCCACTTCTATACTTTCCTTATGGTTGATGCCATTGAATGTCTGCTGAATGCATTTTCAACATGTCCAAAGGAAATCTGGCCTCCATATTTTGAACAAATCCATAGTTGACCTATTGATAAAAAATTTAGACTCGTAAATCATTTTATATAATTATTTTTAAACTTTCAATTTTTCTAAACCCATGGGAATTTATTTCTTTAGGCGTGCCGGATTACATGTTGCGCACCATAGTCGAGCAGTGGTGCTTGCACAATTTTTGTAAAATCAAAAAAAAGTCTTTCCGTTGGTTTTTCGTATGGAAATTTCAATCATCTAAAGAACACGTATATATAACCCCAGTCTACACACATAAACTTAGACAAGATAAATTTTATTTGAGGATGATGTAAATTTTCTCATATACATCCAGATCATATACTTTTGCATTAAATACGATTTTGAATTCAGATTAGTTCAGGCAGTTCATTTGCAATTAAAACACTAATTACTAACGCCAAAAGGGGAGTTCAGAAAAGTAAATGATAACTAGTCCAGTCCATGAACGACAGGACCCGAAACAAATTGCAAAAGAAGAAATAAATGCATACAAAGTTTCATTTACGTGTTGTTATTAAACTCTAAAAATTCGCCATTGATTAGTCACTGTATAATGATTTTCTGCGAATTATCTAAATTATTGTTAAACGAAATTCATTATAGCGTAATGTGCCCTCCATATGCAATACGGAATATGTCGTCATGACCACAACCAACATGACGACGGAAGATTATCTGCTAATATTATGTAAATAAGTATTCTATCTTAATTCAATAACTTTTTAAAGGTATTATTATCTACTTTATTTCGACACGCAACCATTAAAAGTATTAGAGAAAACAACATTCACTGTTCCAATGCCTTCATAGCAGACGCAAATTTTATCTCCCATAAGCATCTTGTTAATGTTAAAAATATAATACTCATATTCAACATATTAAAATTAGAGTTATGGTTTTACAAAGAAAACCAAAGCTTTGGAAGGGTATTTTGCTCATATGTCGCTGATTAATTACGTTTTTATCGATGTGATTACCTTGACTCTGTCCAAAATAAAGAAAAAAGTACGACAGCTCAGTACAGTCATATCCCGGAGTACCCAAACTCCGTCCCAATAAGTGGAAAACGCCCGCGTTTCAAATCATATTTTATTTTATTTTATTTTTTGTTACACATAGTAATAAACTTGAACGTTCTTTTTACTGATATTAACAAAAAGTTACAGTGACTTGGCTTATATAATATACCGCTTAATAGAACGTGTATCACGCCAGTGTCATTTCCTCCAACATACTCTAAATCCGTCACCAGGGTTCTCTATTCAATCTATATTTCCCCCTTTCGGAGATTTCATGATCATACAAATTCAATATTACAATACATATTAAAGAACCTCAAGAAAATAACAGACCCTAACATACTTATACAGGCCTACATGTCATAGAAATATTTTTTTCTTAAATACAGAAAAAAGAATTCAAAAATTGTACCGATATCCATGCCTTTAGTGGGGATTTTCAACATTTTGAGTGGTCTTTCTATGATAGGCAGTGGCACTACACACCGTCTGCTTCCATGCATATTCGTTTACAAACTGAAACAGCGCGTAGTTTCCCGAAAGTGACGGAGTTAGGGTAGTGACGGATTGAGGGAGTTTGGCGATAAATTAATTGAATCTGAAAGTGGATAGGCCTATACTGTTTAAAAATATAACATTGAGGGAGTTTGCAAGATTCCAGCTCCCCTCGACCAGGATTATTTCCCTCGGCACTGCGCCTCGGAAAATAGTCCTGGCCTTGAGGAACTGGAATCTTGCTAACTTCCTCAATGATAATTGGTCCCGTGGGGATCCGGGTTAGAATAGGTCCTCAGTACTCCCTTGCTTGTCGTAAAAGGCGACTAAATGGGGCGGTCCTTCGGATGAGACCGTTTAAACCGAGGCCCGTGTCACAGCAGGTGTGGCCCGATAAAGATCCCTCCCTGCTCAAGGGCCGTAAGTGCCGAGCATAGGCCTAAATTTGCAGCCTTTCACCGGCAATGGTGACGTCTCCATATCAGTGAAATATTCTGGAGAGGGACGTTAAACAGTATACAATCAATCAACCAATCAATCAATGATAATTGTATACTAACCTTGGATATCCAATGTTCATCATTTGTTTCTGTCATTGCATTCTTTTCACCCAAATCTGAACTTTGTTTTGTACATTATATTGCAAGTGCTCAAAGTAAATAGTTGCCTATGTATGCGATAATTTAGATATGTATGAAAGAGATTTCGAGTTATGCATTAGAAAGTTTTATACGATCTCCAGATTTCACTTCTTTAACTACTTTACTTTGGTTATTATGAAATTTTAGATATTGGCTATAATATTAAGTGGTTGCAGGGACAGATCCCGCAATTTTTAAAAGGGAGGGGAGGTGCTACAGTGCCTCAATGCTATTGCATAGAATCACACAACAGGCCCTTAAGCCTGGCAACGGTTTTCAAGGGGAGGGGGGCTTCCGAAAAGAGTTGACAAGTCAAAAAAAAAAAAACAAACAAACAAACAAAACACCACCACCAAACAAATAAATAAACACCTTTATTTCTATTTCTATTGAAAAGGGAGGGGCGCTCTAACCTTTCAGAACATTTTTCTTTCGAATGCTTGCGTTTGGCTTTTTTCTGACAATAAAAAGCATAGAAAAACATCAGTCCAAATAAAAGCTGTGATACAAGGAGAGAAATATTTTCTTCTGCATAATCCCTTTCATGACTTTTTATGAAGATGATTTAGAAATAGCATATGGATATAGCTAAAATTAGAATCTTCCACTTCTTTCATGTTACGTGTTGATAGTCGTACCCAGGTTTACGGAGGAAAGGACAGAGTTTGAACAACATGTACAGTTACCGTATGCTTATTTTATTGAAAATATTAGACGTAAAATCTCGCGCTCTCTCTCTCTCTCTCTGTAAAGGGGGGGGGGGGTTCCAACCACCGGAACCAATAAACCCCACCCCTCTGTAACTACCATTGATGTTGCATCATACATTGTATTTGCAAGCTTATTTTGATTTTCTTTTGTCAGAGATAACCGAAAGAAAATACCTGTAGAATGCCGCATTGTCAATATTCAATATTTTTTAATACCATAGACATTAGTATGTTTTAATAATTTATAAATTTATCAAATGTTATTTATAATATAGTATTTATAGAATTTGTAAAAATATTTACACAAGTGAAGAATATTTCTTTTATTATGTACTTAAAATATTTTATAAAAATATTTTAAACCACTGAATATACAGTAAATAAACGTCCCCCCCCCCCGCAGACGGAAATGATAACTGTTTCTTTATATATCCACTAATTTATAGGTTTATTAAACCCAAACAGATACTATAATTTGTTAGATATTGAATTTCTTATTTGCATTTTCACTTCGATTACAAATAATTCATTCCTCTGTATTAGATAAAACCTTTAATTTTCGCGGTATTCAAACATCTGGTATATGATGTCATTTACTATTTTATAATTATGATAGTTATTCTGGTAGTACTTTTATCTAAAATTGAAAGATCTACAAATTTTAACAGCATCATTCAGGCCTATATCTGTATCCTATTATATAGTAAAAACGGTGTATAAATTGTTGAACTTTAAAACACGATACTTTGTTTATGGAGTGCAAAAAGGTCATATCAATATTCTAAATTGTCTAGATTTGAATAAAAATAAAGTTGTATTGAATTTTACTCAAGGTCTGTAAGCTTGTAAACCTACATCATATTTTGTTTCATCACATTAGATCAGTTTCAAAGAGCACAACTTTCATATATGTCCATCATTTATGTGACATTTTCTCGCGATCGGTGACATCATATGTTGTATTTCAAGATCCATAAAAACCGTTTTCCCCTTCATATACAAATTGCGACTTTTTTCCCTGCAATTATTACTTATTATGTTACATATGTAATAAAATATAGTGTTAAACATTCTTTTGCAATTTGTTTTAGGTTTTGCAAATTCTGTCGTTCATTGACTGGACTAAACATGTGCAAGCGATTGTTTTACTACAATAAAATTATGGCTAAAGTGTTTAGCATTTCACACAATAAAGAAAGCAACCACCTTGACCAAGGATTGAAATCCTCATGTAACTGTAGATAAGGATAGAATTCATATGCCAGACACTACCTTTATTACACTTATCGTAACATATACATATATAATTGTAAATTTACCTTTATTATTCAATGTTTGGTTTTTGTTTCGTTATTTCTCCGTTCATCAGAAAACAGTCACTTTTATATCCAGTCGTCATTTAAACCATCCTGAAATAATTGCGTTCACTTATTGAGGGGCAGTCTAACTTGGTTTTCTTTCTCTAACTTGTTTCGTGTTCTCTGCGACTTTGAAGTGGATAAGCAACTGGGCACTATGCAAATATCCGATGCCGCCAATTTCAAAACTGCCTTACACACGAATCATCATGTGGGGAAATAACTGGAAACGGAAAAATAAACTGTTTTCACAAAGAACTTGACAACAAATTCATTGTTTTCAAGATAAATGAATGCATTAGCGTCAATAGGTTGTTGTGAGAGAAAATTGTAATGGTCTGTTTCTTATCATTTCATCATTTTCTTTTCCGGTGCGTGAATCCCCGCTGTTACATTTCTAATCAACCCCTTGTATTGGATAGAGCTGCGGCCATGTCATAATATTCTGACCTAAATCAAGCTGTAAGTTCACATTTTTTCACCATCAAAATCTAAGCCCGACAAAATCACAGGTCGCCCTATTTACATTTTGTTGATATGTAAGATATACTCTGCCGCAATTGCATAAACATTATCTTCTCATGCAGCAGTAACCGAAATTGAGGTTTCAAAGATGTGATAAAAATCATGGACTGTTATTCTTTTTAGTTGATCTATCGACACTAACACCATGAGGTCAAAAAAGAGAAAAATAGACTTTAGAAATAGCTAACGCAAAAGCAATACTGATAAAACTTGTTTTGAACTTTTAATTTTGAAAACTCAAATAATGTAAATCATTTAAAATAAAAAAAAATTATATCGCCTTCCTTTTTATATGCCTGTATTTTCTAATCCTAACTGTAATTCATTATTTACGACTTGTATTCGATAATGGTGTATTGGGTGTTATACATCTGATCTTAATTACTAAGACTGTTATTCTTAAATTTTGTAAGCATCTAGATATATTATCTATCAAACCTTAAAGCGCAAGCTGACCTCTGAGAAATTGTCAATTGTCAATGTAAATCCATTGAAGTTTATTCTATTTTACTACTTACATGTTTTACATATACTCTACTACTACATGTATCGCATGTGTATAATTATTTCAAGTGACAGTACTAGTATATTAATTAAAACATTATTGAAAATGTTTATTTTTCAGGATATAACAAAAAAATGAACAGTTAACATTTACATGCAAAGAAATCTTGTCCAATTGACGCGCACCGATGAAGTCAATAAAAGTGTAATTGGTGCAAATCACCCATATTCCCCAAACGCTGGCAAGACAGTTTACGGCAGCAGATTTCAATTTCAGGAGGGTGGATCCTAGATTTTCAGCTTTTTTGGTTAAAGAAAAATAAACTTGATACATTCCTCCATTTATTTCTATCAGTGATATTTTTACATTAAAATGAAAATATTAACATAGCCAATCAGGTTGTGTCTAGATATCACAACGGTAAATGTTTTCACAAAAAAATCGTAAAAAAAGAATCAGGTAATTGTTTACTTGAAAAAAATATTTAGCAGGAGATTTTAAACATTACCTGTCACACTAGCTGACACATCCTCACACACAAAACGGTACCTACACGGCATTTTCTTTTTCCATTTGCAAACAGGGCTACCTCAAATCCACGCGTTTTTTAATGTGTTTATAAACATTCCGAGTGCATCACAGGTAGTAGCCTCCCATGCCCGGAAAAAAGTCCTTTCATAAAACCTTTATTTGTTCAAAAAGTACATAACATTTACTAGACACAGGTACCAAAGTTGTAAAAATGGCTTGGAAAAGAATGGAAAAACGCTCCAAAAGAAAGAAAAATCAATTTGATATGTATGGACCTATATTTGAGTTCATTTTGATCGGTCAATTACCGGTGTGATACCTCTACCCATTTAGTACTCCTCCTCCCTCTTGTTTAACCAGGAAATGATGCCGACTTCCGGGAATTTGGTACCCTTTTCCCCAGAATTCGACGCGCAGTACTTCCAGAATTACCAAGTTCATCGTACCTGAAGTTAATTTATACTAAGGGAAATAAAATTATATGGATATACGTAAATAAAAAAATGAAAGACAGCCTATTTCTACTAACGATTTAGCTTACTACAATTAATAATTTTTATGAATTTCTTTTTCTTTAATTTACGTTGTTTTTTTTTACAGTATTTGATTAATATGACCCCTCCTCCCCTCCAAAAAAAAGAATGGGTGCAAATTAAGGCTTCTAAATAATTAGTTTTGTACTTCTGTTTTAAACCCAATTAACTTAAGACATTAATTGCCTCGCCCAGATCTCTCGGGGAAGTTTCACAGATTAAGGTTAATTCGGTTTTTATTGAGTTCGCTCTCCGGATAGAATGCCAGGTTTTCTTGGCATGTTTCCTTTGTTAGAAAGGATATCTATATATACTGCTAAAAACGACTTTTAAAAATATATAACAAAAATAAAATAATTAATAAAGAAAAAGCAATACTAATAAGATTTTGTTCTCGACTTAAAATTTCAAATTGATATGTATATCATTTTTTAAAATAAAAAAAATGCATTCTTTTATTTCAGCATAATTTTTCTTGATATCTAGGCAATAAAGTGTATTTTTTATTTAATTGAGTGACTGAAAGTAATGGCGATCGACTTCTGCAGGATAGGCAATATGATACCTCCATAGACCTAAAGAATACATGCTGAGCACATATTAATCCTAATCGAGAATTAATGGGTGGAAGATCTGATAACCATATGTACTTAACTATGTGGGATTGTTTTGCATAACATGGAATAAAGAAAGTAATTTTGTAGACACTATATTTTGAACTAAGATAGAACGTCTTCTTTTTTATTTTGGCAACTTCATGTACCTAATAATAGCAATTTTCCCGAACCCTTTTGACAAGACATGTAAGATCTGTTGTCGAAAAGATTTGCTAAAACAGTTTTTTCTTTTAATTTCTAAAAAATAATTTAGTCTATCTGCGCATTTTTTAATTATTAAATATAATTAGAAAGAGAGTAATGCTAAAACACTAGGGAATTCAACTTAATCTGTTAATATCAGCCTGTGTAAAAGAAAAGACAATCTCGACCTTATCCAAGTTCCCCTGTAGTTAAATTCTTTTTTATATATCATAACATGTATATTTCTTTCAATTTGTAAATATACAAATTATACAGTGTTAGTGTTAAAAGTTTTTAAAAAAAGGGCATGTTTAAATTAAAAAAGAAGAAATAGACATATTGTGTAACAGTAATTACGCTATATAAAATAATATATATTTTAAATTTTTACTATCATTCTTCACAATTTTTGCAGTCTGACATCCAATAATCTGTAAATAATAAATTACAATAGGATCGAAAGACACTGGCATAAAGAAAGCAAATCATTTACAATATTGGAGTTCTATTGTCAAAAATAAGTTTTTTTATAAAGCTTATTTTTCTCTTTTTTAATCTCATTGAGTTAGTGTAGATATATCATAGAAAAGGAATAATTGTCCGTGATTTTTTTCACATCTTCATGATCTTTGAAACCGCATATTTACAAAAAATAATAAATACTACGACACGAGGAGATAATGTTAATGCACTCGCAGCAGAGTATAATGTTAAATATCAACAAATTGTGAGTAATAGTTTGGCAACTTGTGCTTTTGACAGGCTTAGATTTTGATGGTGAGAAAATGTTGAAATTACAGCTTAGTTTAGGTCAGATTATTTTGACATGGCCGCAGCTCTATCCAATACAAAGGGTTGATAACAAGTGTAACAGCTGGGATTCACACAGCGGAAAAGAAAATGGTGAAATGATTAGAAGCAGACCATCTTAATTTTCTCTCACAACAACCTAATTCATTTATCTTGAAAACGATGGATTTGTTTTTAAGTTCTGTGTTAAAACAATTTATTTTTCCAGTGGTTCATCTACTTCAAAGTCACAGAGAACACGGAGCAAACCAAGTTAGACTGCCCCAAATTTTGTGAACGCAATTATTTCAGGAGTGGTTTAAGTGACGACTGGATATAAAAGTGACTGTTTTCTGATGAATGGAGAAATATTGAAACCAAGACCAAACACTGAACAATAAAGGTATATTTACAATTATATTATTATGTATATGTTACGATAAGTGTAATTAAGGTAGTGTCTTCAAATGAATTCTACCCTTAAGTACAGTTCATGAGGATTTCGATCCTTGGTCAAGGTAGTTGCTTTCTTTATTGTGTGAAATGCTAAATAAACACTTTAGCTATCATTTTATTTGCAGTAAAACTACCTGCATGTACATGTCATCATTTATCTCTCTGAACTCCCCTTTTGCAATTCAAGGCGGTAGAAGTTAGTGTTTTAATTGCATATGTCCTGTCTGAACTAATCTAAAATGCAAAATCTTGATTAATGCAATAGTATATTATATGGTTTTATATGAGAAAGTTGACACCATCCTCAAATAAAATTTATCTTGTCTTAGTTTGTCTAAATGTGTGTGTAGACTGGGGGTATATGTACGTGTTCTTTAGATGAATGAAATTTCCATACGAAAAAACCAAAGGAAAGAATATTTTTCGATTTAACAAAAATTGTGCAAGAACCACTGCTCGACTGTGGTGCACCATATGTAATCCAGCATGCCTGAAAAAATAAATACCCAAGGGTTTTGAAAAACTGAAAGTTTATAAACAATTATATGAGATGATTTACTAGTCTAAACATTTTATCAATAGGTCAACTATTGATTTGTTCAAAATATATGGCGGCCGTGAAATATACCAGCTATGTAAAAGATGGTTAGGTTGGCTTTCAAATACTGAATGTTCATTGCACCAATGTGAATTTAGAGAGGAAATTTACTGTGTAGATTTTTATTACCAAACTGTAATGTTAGTAGTGAACACTGTATCTATGAAATTCTTTGGAAGAAAATTTACCCTGTAAAGCTTTGTTTTATAAAGGCTATTTGCTTTTGAATTGACTACTGTATGATTACTGTATGAATGTCATTTGAGAGGAAATTTACTCTTTAGATTTTTGCTATTTTCAAATTGTAATGTAGTTGTGAACACTATATCAGTGATAGTCTTTGGGAGGAAATTTACTCCGTAAAATCTAGCTGTGTAAACGATGGTTGCTTTGGCTTTGAAATACTGAATGTGTACAATGCACCGACGTGCATTTTGAGAGGAAATTTACTCTGTAGATTTTTTTTTCTATTTTGAAATGTAGTGGTGAACACTGTATCAGTGATATTCTTTGAGAGGAAATTTACTCCGTAAAATGTACCTAAGTAAACGATGGTTTCTTTGGCTTTGAAATACTGAATGTACAATGCACCAATGTGAATTTAGAGAGGAAATTTACTATGTAGATTTTTGTTATTACCAAACTTTAATGTTAGAAGTGAACACTGAATCAGTGATAGTCTTTGGGAGGAAATTTACTCCGTAAAATCTAGCTATGTAAACGATGGTTGATTTGGCATTGAAATACTGAATGTACGATGCACCGACGTGAATTTAGAGAGGAAATTTACTCTCTATATTTTTGTTAATAACAAACTGCAATGTTAGTAGTGAACACTGTTTCAGTGAAATTCTTTGGGAGGAAATTTACTCCGTAAAATGTAGCTGTCTATTACACTGTATCAATGTCATTTTTGATAGGAAATTTACTCTGTAGATGTTTGCCTTCTTCAATTTGTAATGTTTTAGTGAAAACTGTTTCAGTGATAGTCTTTGGGAGGAAATTTACTCCGTAAAATCTAGCTATGTAAACGATGGTTGCTTTGGCTTTGTAATACTGAATGTACAATGCACCAATGTGAATTTAGAGAAGAAATTTACTCTGTAGATTTTTGCTATTTCTAAATTGTAATTGTTGTAGTGAATACTGTATCAGTCATATTCTTTGGGAGGAAATTTACTCCGTAAAATCTTGTGATATCAAGGATAGTCGCTTTTGAATTGACTACTGTATGTTAACTGTATAATGTCATTTTTGAGAGGAAATTTACCCTGTAGATTTGTGCCTTTTTCAAATTGTAATGTGGTAGTAAAAACTGTTTCAGTGATAGTTTTGAGAGGAAATTTACTCCGTAAAATCTATCTATGTGAACGATGGTTTGCGTTCTTTAAACTTTTATTATTCGCACCAATAAATATCTTGTAAACTGTGTTATTTGTTGAGTTTTGTCAATACCTAAGGGCAAAATGCTTAAAACAGAAAAAAAGATTTTCTGTTTTGATTTTGGAATGCGTTTGTTGTAACTTTTAATGTAATGTTAGTTTAAATAAATGCTTAAGTTTCTATTCTTTTTTAAATCCTTTGTTAAACATGTGCGCAGATACAGCCCTTAAAAATTTATTGGAATCTTTTTTCCGCCTTTCAACTGTGATCAAGGTCATTTACAACAGCCTTCATCGGCTCCGAGTGCATGGCAACTGAAAACCTGTTTTGCTATATGTAAAAGTTGCGTTCACGGCTTAAAGACACCTGAAAATTCCGAGAGGGTTTTATTTTTTGAAATAAAATGGTTCTATAAATATTTAAGGGGTACAACTTATTTTCAGCGGATTTCATCTTTTATTTGTAAATCCGAATTTCTAGCCGTAAACAATAAAATAAACAGAACTGATTTAGTGGACCTTTCATGAAAATCATGTAAGAAAAGTTTAGGAGTAAATAATGAATAATTGTATATTATATGTTTTATAAATCAATACTTTTTATTTCATCTTAGATATTTCAGTTTCCTTGTAATATACCTGAATGCCGGTGTAAAGATCGATCTATTTTGTATGTACAATGTACAGTGAAATGCCGCGACTATTAATTAATGTACACATATATACATGTACATACGTCTAGTCGGGTTTTGAAATGAGGGATTTAACAGTATGATGGGTATACTGATATTATTTGATAAGCTTCATGAAAAACGAGAATAAAAATGAATTAATACATCACATTTAAGCCCACCTTACCGATTTCCCTCCTACTGAAAATGCTTTCGTAAGATAAATTAAATTCTTTAAAAATGTATCAATAATCGTTAGTAGAGTGTATTGGCAAATTTTATTACTAAATCAAAATCAAGAAAAATATACCGCCTACGGAAATCAAACACAATAACATCAATGTTAGTTAAAATCAATGAGTTCATATTCCTGCAGTAAGAAATCGCATTTTTGTTTATTTCAGTAAACTATACTCGTAAAAATATTTAAAATGTAATGAATGATTAATATATAAAAATTGTATTATATCAAACAGTCATTCATGATATCGGCATTTCGATTTTAAACATTTGGATAAATAGATAAATACAAAATGACAATTATTTATCTATTAATTACTACTGTCAGAGTATTAAATATTTTTTTTAGTATTACTGATTTTTAATAAAAACAGCTGCTAAATGTGGCTTTGTGAAAGATTTCCATTTAATTAATGATAAAAACGTAATGTCAGAGAAATTCCGAGTAGAAAATCCAAACCGAGGCCAAAACGTGCGAGAATCGTGTACAAAGCGTGTGAGAAACGTGTACAAAGCGTTTCGTGCAGCCTTTCGTGTAAACCGTGCAGCCTTTCGTGCAAAGCGTTTCGTGTAAACCGTGTAGCGTTTCGTGTAAACCGTGCAGCGTTTCGTGCAAACCGTGTAGCGTTCGTGTACCGTTCGTGCAGCGAGCGTGTGGGGTAGTAGCACCTTTCAGGGTCTGTAGTTAGGTTTTGGAGTGTCCAGACTGTATCGAAAGCTTTACTTGTGTCCAAAAACTGATATATATATATTTTGCTGCCTTGTTCAAGATTATGTTTCAATGTTTCATGGAGATTGAATGAGGCAGTTATACATTCTTATTGTTTTGGAAATCTTGTTGTTGTATATTGGGGAAGGTATTGGTTGTTTTTAAGGTAGGTATTCTATTAGACCGAATTTTCTCAAACAGTTTGTAAATACAAGGCGGAAGAGCAACAGACCTGTAGCTATTGCAGAATTTTTGGGTTTGTCACCACCGTTGTACATGGGGACAATCAGTCCTTGTTTCCACCTAGAAGCAACAGTTTCTAACGTCATTATCGCATTTTAAAGCTTACAGAGGCATTTTATGATAAGGTCGCTAGCGAAAGCAATGTGCTCACTTGTTACGCCACGTAAATCTCCTCATAAAATTCTGCAAAAGCATTTGCTACGCCGTCGGGATCGTTTCTAGAAGTTCGAGGTCGCCTTTGTTTGACAAGACGCCAAAATAAACATATGTCCATTTCCGCTGCTCCATCCAGGTCTCGGTGAACAAATTTTAGATATTTCTCATATTCCAAGTTTTGAGCATTTCGAACGTTGCGTTTTGCACGTTTGTATTCCCCGTATGATTGAAAACCCATACCTCTGGGTCTGCCCTCGGAAACCCATATGCGGCGCAGTGTCCTTTCTATTGCGTGAAGCTCCTTTACGTTTTATGTCCAGCCAGGTTTCGTGAATGGATTCATTTGGGATTTCGGGGTAAAAGAGTTGGCACATGTAGTTAGGATACCCCCTATTGTTTGATAGCAGATTCTATGTTCTCTTTTGTATGTAATTGTTCATTTAGTATCTTGTGCAGCTCCTGTTCGGTGTGTTGTTTATAGTTATTGAGTTATTGATAGCCTCAGGACGAGCCTTATGCCATGCTGCAAGTTTGCAATGAGAATATTTCAGGTAGTGTATTTTTGCTTTTAGACTAAAGGAAACGAAAACTGGTAAATGGTCAGATGTAATTGAAATTGTCCCTTCTTCGAAGACAGAGTAGAGATCTAGATTACATGCAATTTTACGGTCAAACAGAATGTAATCGATCATAGTTTCTTTTGGTGTGAAGATAAATTGTTCTCCTTCAATACGGAAGTCTATCATGGGAGTGCACAAAGTACATCGCTCCACAAAGTTGCGTTAAATTTCGGTTTTTGCGTTATAAACGTGGAACTCAAGTAAGAGGCTTGCATTTAAGTAACAAGCAAATAAGACTTTACCGCACTGACAATATTGTTTATATAAACCTTGCATACTGTCAATGTTCGCCTTGTAGTCGTCAGGTACATTATCAGAGGGTAGATATACGCCGAAGATGAACGGAGGCACATTTTCGCATACATTGTAAAGTTACTTGGATACCAACAATGTTGTTAGTAGGGAGGCGAACAGTTTTCTTTGTGGAGAATTGTAGATTTTTTTTGATAAGGATAACAACGCCACCTTTACCACAGTGTCGCAAAACGGGACTATCCTCTGAATCATTCTCAATCTTCAGGATGCTGTAGTACTTCGAGTGTATGCTATTAAGGTAGTTTCTAGAATTTTTATTAAGTTTGTGTTCTGACAGTATGGCAATGTCCCATTTTGATTTTTCTAATAATAAACACACAATGTTGATGAGATACTGTGGTTTCATCAATATTCGTGGAGCAACAATTTTCGTGGATTTTGTTGTTGAGCAGATCCACGAATTCAAATGTTCATTGAAATACGAAATATGACATTCATTTGTATTGGCAATGCTTTTGTCCACGAAATTACGTGTCCTCGAAAACGTCTGTTTTAAAAAATCCACGAAAAGTGATGCCAACGAAAATTGATGAAACCACAGTAATACCTCGAACTTTCTAAGACAGAATTAGTAATATAAATGTTAAGCTATGCAGGCGCTTTGAGGAGGTTGATGTATGAGTTTTGGTGTTTAGTCTTTTTTGTTAGAGTAGACGAGTTCAGCCTCCCTGTCTTCATGAGCGTTACTTTGCTCACACCTTTTATCCCATTCTCTTTCACTGTACCATTTACGACAAATAACTCACCCCCTCTGGCCAGAAATCGGGTGACTCAACCAATTGGGAACACTTCGGTGATATATTGACTTTAGCTGTTCTTACCATGAATCGTCCTCTTGGTTTGAATAACCTAAGATGTGTGACGTGAACTGCTATGCTTTCTAAGTAATTCTTTATACCTACATGAGTGGAGTTATTTTTTATTCCAGATATGTAATATCTGGAGGCTTTTTTGTAGGTGGCCACTAGGAATACATCTTTAATACCTTTTCCTTTCGGCTCTACGGGTAGATCGTTTGTATTATTTGTTACTTTGTGGTGATTAGGTTTGTCTTGTACATCCTTTGTTAGACCGTCCTGGTGAGCGGGACTTTGTTGTTTGTCAATCAGGACGACCTCGGGTGTAGTGACTCGTGTAAATTGATTGATTGATTGTATATTGTTTAACGTCCCTCTCGAGAATTTTTCACTCATATGGAGACGTCACCGTATGCCGGTGAAGGGCTTCAAATTTAGACCTATACTCGGCACTCAGGGCCATTGAGCAGTGAGGGTTCTTTATCGTGCCAGCGCCTACCGTGACACGGGACCTACGTTTTTAAGGTCATATCCGAAAGACCCGTGACTTTCACTTCTGATGCCGAGCGCTTGGCGAAGGAACAGTCACTACCTATTTTTACGTCTTAGGTTTGACGCGGCGCCGCGATCGAGAATCGAACCCGGGCCTCCCGATCACGAAGCGAACGCTCTACCACTAGGCTACCGTGAACGGTGACTCGTGTAAAGTTACCGGTCGATATACTGTCAGGTAGATTGTGTGTTTGGTCAGTCACTTGTGAAGGACCGTTAACATTTTTAATTGTGTTTTGATGTTACTTTCTTGAAATCTGTGAGAATTATTGTAATTTTTAATTTCATTTTCCAAAATTGCCTCATTTCTATTTCCGCGCAAGTACGATTTCTCCGGTACATTTTGTACGACATTTGTAGGAATCATGGCTATGGTAGTGTCAAACTGTGATAGTTTTTGAACGTGGTCGTCAAAGTGTGAATTACAGTTATGACTTGTGTGCGCGCTATGTACCATGCTAGGAGTACTCGAAGAGGACACAACCGTTGCGAATGATTTGGTCATTTTTATTTCAGACACTTGTTTTTGCAGACCTGAACAAAGCGTTGACAGTCTCGATACATCGGCATTCAGCTTTTTTGGTTTTACTTGATATTCTGTAAATCTAAGCCGTCAAGGCTTTTCAATTGCGAATTGGTATTTTCCAAAATTCTTCACAGCCGGAGGCATGCGTGTCAAAGTTGTTTCTTAATTTTTCAAGCTCAGAAGTAAGAGATGCATTTTTTGATTTTAAACTTGACACAGTTTTGCTAGGGTTTTGCATATTTTTAGTGTCCTTTATATGTGTCTCCTCGAGCTGACTTACTCTTTGGAGGAAGCTCTGCACCACACGGACGCTCCGTGTTTTGATTTGTCAAATACATCAGACAGATAAGAACTGTCGCCGCTGCAGAACATATGCTATGCAAAGCTATCTATTGCGTATTTAGCTACACTGGAATTAAGTTTGGTTGATTTTCGTGTCGTTAGGTTGATCCTGGGACATCCTTCCATTGATTAAGCTCTTAAACAGAGATGATCTTTAGTCTATAATAATATGTTCATTACTGGAGGTCATCTCTAATAACTTTTGCACATAAAATTCTTTTGGTAGATTTTGAAGCTTGGTGTCCAGATATTGGCAATCGAAACCGGCCGAGACAGAGTTAGAGACAAGCACCTGAGACCCAAGTGTGTGTGCGTAGATGTTTGGGCAACACTACTTTGAAAATTGCTCACGATACCCTCTCCAGTTAGTGCATTAATGAAATCAGTATTTTGGGGGAGAATAAGCACATTCTAGATCACAAACGGTGCTGAATTGGCTAGCCGATTTATAAAAGCCAAAGTCTTTTATACATCCAGATTGAGTTATTACGAAGTATATATTGGTGTTTGCATTCTGTAGTTCGATGTAAGATTTCTCAGGTGGAGCGACATGACCAGCCGTGACCAGCGCCATTTTTGTCATATGTATATATTGGGAAAATCTATAGAAATTTTCACAGGTACAATAAGGTAACAAAATAGTGAATTGAACACAATAAAAGTTCCTATGTAAATTTAGTACAATTATTTCCCTTTTTCTTTATTGATTTATTTATATTTTTTAGCTACTCAATAAACTAAGTCACACATAGTTTTACCGACGCCCGGAATATTCGTGCTACATGTACAAATATAGAGATAGAGGAATGTCCCAGATAACAAAAGTGTAATTACGCAGGTATTGCCATTTTTGAATAAATGACATCGTAATCGGAGATTATGGAAGGGCATTTCAAATTATTTACAAATAGTAAAAATCACTTGAAAAAAAATCAATGCAGGGAATTTTTATCGAGGAATAAAGAGGCATTTAGTCTAACCATTACCTCTGTAAATACTTGTCTGAATGATAATACATGTAAGTGCATATCTTTTCAGCTACCTTTGTAATACCTGTATGAATAATTATTTTAAAGTGCGTATCTTTTTTCAGCTTCTAGACATCGGAGCAGAAAATTGAATACACAGGTATGTATACCGTGGAATATTTTGCATAAAATCATTCAGTAGACCTTTAAGATTCAAGCAAATATGTATATTGATTTTATAAGTTATATATAACTTAGTTATATATATATATATATATATATATATAGAAAGCACAAAGAAATTCACTTTTACATGGATACCCACTTCCGCCCCAGCCCGGGGTTGAACTCTCGACCTTCGGAATCTGTCTCCTAGCAGTGCAGGAACAGCGCGCTAGACCGCTCGGCTATCTAGGCAAGT
>PRKT01000580.1:0-16118 GCA_003671525.1 Saccostrea glomerata | reverse complement strand
ATTTTTTTTTTTTTTGGGGGGGGGGGGGTCATATTAATCAAATACTGTAAAAAAAAAACGTAAATTAAAGAAAAAGAAAGTTATAAGAATTATTAATTGTAGTAAGCTAAATCATTAGTAGATATAATCTGTCTTTCAATTTTTTATTTATGTATATCCATATAATTTTATTTCCCTTAGTATAAATAAACTTCAGGTACGATGAACTTGGTAATTCTGGAAGTACTGCGCGTCGAATTATGGGGAAAAGGGTACCAAATTCCAGGAAGTCGGCATCATTTCCTGGTTAAACAAGAGGGAGGAGGAGTACTAAATGGGTAGAGGTATCACATCGGTAATTGACCAATCAAAATGAACTCAAATATAGGTCCATACATATCAAATTGATTTTCCTTTCTTTTGGAGCGTTTTTCCATTCTTTTCCAAGCCATTTTTACAACTTTGGTACCTGTGTCTAGTAAATGTTATGTACTTTTTGAACAAATAAAGGTTTTTGAAAGGACTTTTTTTCCGGGCATGGGAGGCTACTACCTGTGATGCACTCGGAATGTTTATAAACACATTAAAAAACGCGTGGATTTGAGGTAGCCCTGTTTGCAAATGGAAAAAGAAAATGCCGTGTAGGTACCGTTTTGTGTGTGAGGATGTGTCAGCTAGTGTGACAGGTAATGTTTAAAATCTCCTGCTAAATATTTTTTAAAGTAAACAATTACCTGATTCTTTTTTTGCGATTTTTTTGTGAAAACATTTACCGTTGTGATGCTATTTTAATATTTTCATTTTAATGTAAAAATATCACTAATAGAAATAAATGGAGGAATGTATCAAGTTTATTTTTCTTTAACCAAAAAAGCTGAAAATCTAGGACCCACCCTCCTGAAATCGAAATCTGCTGCCGTAAACTGTCTTGCCAGCGTTTGGGGAATATGGGTGATTTGCATCAATTACACTTTTATTGACTTCATCGGTGCGCGTCAATCGGAGAAGATTTCTTTGCATGTAAATGTTAACTGTTCATATTTTTGTTACAACTTGAAAAATAATCATTTTCAATAATGTATTAATCAATATACTGTCACATGAAATAATTATACATATGCGATACATGCAGTAGTAGAGTATATGTAAAACATGTAAATAGTAAAATAGAATAAACTTCAATGGATTTACATTATTGAAAATTTCTCAGAGGTCAGCTTGCGCTTTAAGGTTTGATAGATAATATATCTAGATGCTTACAAAATTTAAGAATAACAGTCTTAGTAATGAAGATCAGATGTATAACACCCAATACAACATTATCGAATACAAGTTGTAAATAATTAATTACAGTTAGGATTAGAAAATACAGGCATATAAAAAGGAAGGTGATATAATTTTTTTTATTTCAAATGATTTACATTATTTGAGTTTTTAAAATTAAAATTTCAAAACAAGTTTTATCAGTATTGCTTTTGCGTTAGCTTTTTCTAAAGTCTATTTTTCTCTTTTTTGACCTCATGGTGTTAGTGTCGATAGATCAACTAAAAAGAATAACAGTCCATGATTTTTATCAAATCTTTGAAACCTCTATTTCGGTTACTGCTGCATGAGAAGATAATGTTTATGCAATTGCGGCAGAGTATATGTTACATATCAACTAAAAGTAAATAGGGCGACCTGTGATTTTGTCGGGCTTAGATTTTGATGGTGAAAAAATGTGAACTTAAAGCTTGATTTAGGTCAGAATATTATGACATGGCCGCAGCTCTATCCAATACAAGGGGTTGATTACAAATGTAACAGCGGGGATTCACGCACCGGAAAAGAAAATGATGAAATGATTAGAAACAGACCATCTCAATTTTCTCTCACAACAACCTATTGACGCTAATGCATTCATTTATCTTGAAAACAATGAATTTGTTGCCAAGTTCTTTGTGAAAACAGTTTATTTTTCCGTTTCCAGTTATTTACGCCGCTTGATGATTTGTGTGTAAGGCAGTTTTGAAATTGGCGGCATCGGATATTTGCATAGTGCCCAGTTGCTTATCCACTTCAAAGTCGCAGAGAACACGAAGCAAGTTAGAGAAAGAAAACCAAGTTAGACTGCCCCTCAATAAGTGAACGCAATTATTTCAGGAGTGGTTTAAATGACGACTGGATATAAAAGTGACTGTTTTCTGATGACTGGAGAAATAACGAAACAAAGACCAAACATTGAATAATAAAGGTATTTTTACAATTATATATGTATATGTTACGATAAGTGTAATTAAGGTAGTGTCTGGCATATGAATTCTATCCTTATCTACAGTTACATGAGGATTTCAATCCTTGGTAAAGGTGGTTGCTTTCTTTAATGTGTGAAATGCTAAACACTTTAGCGATCATTTTATTGTAGTAAAACTACCTGCATGCACATGTTATCATTTACTTTTCTGAACTCCCCTTTTGGCGTTAGTAATTAGTGTTTTAATTGCAAATGTACTGCCTGAACTAATCTGAATTCAAAATCGTGTTTAATGCAAAAGTATATGATCTGGATTTATATGAGAAAATTGACATCATCCTCAAATAAAATTTATCTCGTCTTAGTTTATGTGTGTAGACTGGGGTTATATATACGTGTTCTTTAGATGAATGAAATTTCCATACGAAAAACCAACGGAAAGACTTTTTTTCGATTTTACAAAAATTGTGCAAGCATCACTGCTCGACTGTGGTGCGCAACATGTAATCCGGCATGCCTAAAGAAATAAATTCCCACGGGTTTAGAAAAATTGAAAGTTTAAAAATAATTTTATAAGATGATTTACGAGTCTAAAAATTTTATCAATAGGTCAACTGTGGATTTGTTCAAAATATGGCGGCCAGATTTCCTTTGGACATGTTGAAAATGCATTCAGCAGACATACAATGGCATCAGCCATAAGGAAAGCATAGAAGAGGAGCTTTGGTCAAAGAAAGTAAATGTGATGGATGTGTTTGAAATCAAATTGTTCGACAATAATCAGGAGAGGGACTTGCCTCCTTCTCCTTGTTTTCCTTCTCGGATATAAACTGGACAATACAGTTTTCAACGTACTTTGAGATATTGTTAGTGACGTCAACATGCTACTGCATGCGCATTGAACCCCCTCCCCTCGTTGAATACGGCTTGAAATCAGTCAAAAAAACTGTATGCGTTTGTATAAATTATATGTTGTTTATTTATAGATTAAATAATAATGTATTACATCATTAGTATATCCCTCGAAAGTCTTTACAGTAATATGTAACAAGTATGTTTCTTTCCTGTAAAAAGTGTATATTGTATCAATTTATTTTTAGAGGAAATTAACCCTCTGATGTTCTGCTGTTTTCTATATCTAATGTTATTTTTTTACTGCGAATAATGACTGTAAAATCTAGTATGTTAATGATGGTTGCTTCGGCTTTGAAATACTGAATGTGCAATGAACCAATGTGAATTTAGAGAGGAAATTTACCCTATAGACTTTTGCTATTTTCAAACTATAAATGTTAGTAGTGAACACTGTATCACTGATATTCTTTGGGAGGAAATTTATTCCGTCAACATCGTAAAATCAAATACGGTTCGGTTTCAAATACTTAATGTACAATGCGCTAATGTCATTTTTGAGAGGAAATTTACTCTGTAGATTTTGTTAACTTGAAAAGGTTAACGTTTTATAGATATGTTGAAAACTGTACATGTGTATCAGTGCTATACTTTGGGGAGGGGGGATTTACTCCGTAAAGTTAAGCTGTCTAAAAGACCCAATATACATGTACACTGTATCAATGTCAAAGCTATGTAAACGATGGTTAGGTTGGCTTTCAATGAATGTACATTGCACCAATGTGAATTTAGAGAGGAAATTTACTCTGTAGATTTTTATTACCAAATTGTAATATTAGTAGTGAACACCGTATCAGTTAAATTCTTTGGGAGGAAATTTACCCCGTAAAGTTTTGTTATATAAGGGCTATTTGCTTTTCAATTGATTATTGTATGTTTACGGTATGAATGTCATTTTGAGAGGAAATTTACTCTCTAGATTTTTTCTATTTTCAAATTGTAATGTAGTTGTGAACACTATATCAGTGATAGTCTTTACTCCGTAAAATCTAGCTGTGTAAACGATGGTTGCTTTGGCTATGAAATACTGAATGTACAATGCACCGACGTGCATTTTGAGAGAAAATTTACTCTGTAGAGTTTTTTTTCCTATTTTGAAATGTAGTGGTGAACACTGTATCAGTGATATTCTCTGGGAGGAAATTTACTTCGTAAAGTCTTGTTATATAAAGGATGGTTTCTTTGGCTTTGAAATACTAAATGTGCAATAAACCAATGTGAATTTAGAGAGGAAATTTAACCTGTAGAGTTTTGCTATTTTCAAATTGTAATTGTTGTGGTGAACACTGTATCAGTGATAGTCTTTGGGAGGAAATTTACTCCGTAAAATCTAGCTAGGTAAACGATGGTTTCTTTGGCTTTGAAATACTGAATGTACAATGCACCGACGTGAATTTAGAGAGGAAATTTACTCTGTAGATTTTTGTTATTACCAAACTGTAATGTAAGTAGTTACCACTGAATCAGTGATAGTCTTTGGGAGGAAATTTACTCCGTATGTAAACGATGGTTGATTTGGCATTGAAATACTGAATGTACAATGCACCGACGTGAATTTAGAGAGGCAATTTACTCTCTATATTTTTGTTAATATCAAACTGTAATGTTAGTAGTAAACACTTTATCAGTGAAATTCTTTGGGAGGAAATTTACTCCGTAAAGTCTTGTTATAAAAAGGATAGTCGCTTCTGAATTGACTACTTTATGTTACTGTATGAATGTCATTTTGAGAGGAAATTTACTCTCTAGATTTTTGCTATTTTCAAATTGTAATGTAGTTGTGAACACTATATCAGTGATAGTCTTTGGGAGGAAATTTACTCCGTAAAATCTAGCTGTGTAAACGATGGTTGTTTTGGCTTTTAAATACTGAATGTACAATGCACCGACGTGAATTTAGAGAGAAAATTTACTCTGTAGATTTTTGTTATTACCAAACTGTAATGTTATAAGTGAACACTGAATCAGTGATAGTCTTTGGGAGGAAATTTACTCCGTGAAATCTAGCTATGTAAACGATGGTTGATTTGGCATTGAAATACTGAATGTACAATGCACCGATGTGAATTTAGAGAGTAAATTTACTCTCTATATTTTTGTTAATAACAAACTGTATCGTTAGTAGTGAACACTGTATAAGTGAAATTCTTTGGGAGGAAATTTACTCCGAAAAGTCTTGTTATATAAAGGATAGTCGCTTCTGAATTGACTACTGTATGTTACTGTATGAATGTCATTTTGAGAGGAAATTTACTCTCTAGATTTTTGCTATTTTCAAATTGTAATGTAGTTGTGAACACTATATCAGTGATAGTCTTTTGGAGGAAATTTACTCCATAAAATCTAGCTGTGTAAACGATGTTTGCTTTGGCTTTAAAATACTGAATGTGCTATGAACCAATTTGAATTTAGAGAGGAAATTTACTCTGTAGATTTTTGCTTTTTTTTAATTGTAATTTTAGT
Organism: Saccostrea glomerata; assembly: GCA_003671525.1. Taxonomy (NCBI): domain Eukaryota; kingdom Metazoa; phylum Mollusca; class Bivalvia; order Ostreida; family Ostreidae; genus Saccostrea; species Saccostrea glomerata. The sequence goes on along the minus strand of PRKT01000580.1, from coordinate 10,531 downwards.
TTTGAACACTGTATCAGTGATATTCTTTGTGAGGAAATTTACTCCGTAAAATCTAGCTAGGTAAATGATGGTTGCTTTGGCATTGAAATACTGAATGTATAATGCACCAATGTGAATTTAGAGATGAAGTTTACTCTTTAGATTTTTTGTTATTACCAAACTGCAATGTTAGTAGTTAACACTGCATCAGTGATATTCTTTGAGAGGAAATTTACCCCCTAAAATGTAGCTGTCTATTACACTGTATCATTGTCATTTTGAGAGGAAATTTACCCTGTAGAGTTTTGCTTTTTTCAAGACTGTAATGTTAGTAGTGAACACTGTACATGTATCAATGATATTCTTTGGGAGGAAATTTACCCCCTAAAATGTTGCTGTCTATTGCACTGTATCAATGTCATTTTTGAGAGGAAATTTACTCTGTAGACTTTGCCTTCTTCAATTTGTAATGTGGTAGTAAAAACTGTTTCAGTGATAGTCTTTGGGAGGAAATTTACTCCGTAAAATCTAGCTATGTAAACGATGGTTGCTTTGGCTTTGAAATACTGAATGCACAATTCACCAATGTGAATTTAGAGAGGAAATTTACTCTGTAGATTTTTGCTATTTCTAAATTGTAATTGTTGTAGTGAATACTGTATCAGTCATATTCTTTGGGAGGAAATTTACTCCGTAAAAATCTTGTCATATCAAGGATAGTCGCTTTTGAATTGACTACTGTATGTTAACTGTATAGTGTCAATTTTGAGAGGAAATTTACCCTGTAGATTTGTGCCTTTTTCAAATTGTAATGTGGTGGTGAAAACTGTTTCAGTGATAGTTTTGGGAGGAAATTTACTCCGTAAAATCTAGCTATGTGAACGATGGTTTGCGTTCTTTAAACTTTTAATATTCGCACCAATAAATATCTTGTAAACTGTGTTATTTGTTGAGTTTTGTCAATACCTAAGGGCAAAATGCTTAAAACAGAAAAAAAGATTTTCTGTTTTGATTTTGGAATGTGTTACATGTAGTTTATGTCAGTTTATGAGAATAAATTCATTGTCATTGTCATTACCACACAAACAATGAAACTCATTCAACGAATATACATGTAGATTTAATCATAATAATGGGAGGGTGTTCTAGCAAAATTCAACTTATTTCTAACAATACGAATAGAAGTATCAATATCATTAAAAGCTAAGTCACGAAGAACTTACTATTAAGAAAAGGATAAAATACGGGAGAGAATGACGGCGCAAAATGGAATCATGTTTACAATTTAGCAAAAAAGATTTCATATGTATGAAAAGAAATTATGTTCTGCATTTTTTTTTACATTAACTTATTAGTGTTTTCCTACAATTTTCTAGATGCAGACACAGGTTAATTTTTAGATAACTTAAAATACGTTTATTTGTTAAATAATAGTTTGATGAGACATCGTTTACTACAATGTAACTGAATCTTTTAATTATGATCTCTAAGAAAAATAAATACTAAATATATCATGATTACAAAATGTTGGGTTGGTCGTATGTATTTGTGATTCCTATTGTCTTATTGTCTATATTGAAGGTTCCACAGACCGTCCATTAATTTCTTTTTAAAAGGGTATCATTTACGAATTTCCTCGTCTATAATGTGCAGTGAAAAAGGCTCACAAAAGGCACTGATTCTTCTCCTTCTGCCAAGCGGGCAAAACATAAAGTAGGCTGCCATACTTAATGGCCACAATTAGGAATTTAATGAAGGTTTAATGCACAGATTCGTTCATTAAAACATTGATACAACAGAATTTAATGAAGAATTAAAAATAATAAATTTAATGAAGCTTTAATCATTCATTAAATGTTGATACAACCGGATCCTGATAGTATTTATAAGCTAATGAAGTTGATAAAAATATCTTAGATGGTTTCTTAAAAACTTAGCTAAACACTTATTAATAAAGTAAAGTGTGGTCAAGGTCAAAGAAAAGATCGAGGTTAAAATGTTGATGAAGTTGAATAGCTCTTTTTGGATTAAATGATCATATGAAGTTAGATAACTATCTTGAATGGTATCTTTAAAACTGAGCAAAGCATTTATTTGAGAAAAGTGAGGTTAAGGGGTCAAGGGAAAGGTCAAGGTCAGAAAAAGTGATGCAGCTGCATAGCTCTCATCAATATTTATAAACATGTAAAGTTTAATATAGCCATCTTGAACGGTATGTTTAAAACTAGCTCAATACTAATTTAAGAAAAGTTAGGTCAAAGGAAAGATCAAGGTCAAAAAATGATGCAGTTGAATAGCTCTTATCAATATCTTTCAGCATGTGAAGTTTGATAAAAATAGCTTGTATTGTTTATTTGCAACAGAGCTTTGAATTGAGCTTTACGCAAAGTGTGACGGAATGAAAGAAGGGCAGAAGGACGCAAGACGGGCATGACAAACACCATATGCCCCAACAATATTCATGGCGGGGCATAAGAATCGTTAATATCTGTTACAGTAGCTTTTTAAAATTATAATTAAATTATTTTAATACTATAATTTAAATTTAATTAATTGTTACTTTCACAAAGAACAGCTGTTCGACCATGGTCCTAAAAACGTGAGGTGGAATGGAAAACGTAACTAATACATGCTGGCCTTTCCTTTTTTTTTTTTAGTAGTGTCCCCGAAACTAAAAAAAACCTGGTTAAGCCCCCTCCCCCAACTTAAATTGCTTTTCACAGACCTGGATAATACAGGTATTTTGAAAGACAAGTTAGATATGTAGACGAGTTGGGGGATAAACGTATACTGTAAGCTCTGATTTTTTTATAAAGATGTACTCTCATAACTGCAAAGGATCTTGTGTGCGAAGAAACTGAATATAGTGCGTTAAACCGTTGCATTTATAAGACTACATCTTTCAAAAAAAAATAATTTAATGCTACAGTATTTATCATCTCTAAAAAATATCTAGAACTCACATCCATGCAAACCTCCTCTCCAACCCGATCCCCCAACTCCCATCACCTAAGAAAAAACGCAGAAAATTTCTTTATTAAAGGGGTAATAATTTTTTTAAACCTAACTATGAACTCCATTTTATGCTGATTAAGATGAAATACATAATTCCAATCAATGGGGCTTGAACTCCTTTGAAAAGGGAAAAAAATAATTTGCTAAGAACTGAATTAATTGTAGGTAGATTCTATTAATATTTTTAGAAGAAAGATAATACATGTAAATGAATTTTAGGTAACAGTTTTCTATCTATTTCCACATGTAAAACACGTTGACTACATATTGTGAAGTATTGTTGTCTAAGGGAGGAAGCGTGTCTTTAAAGGGAGGGAGCACGTTTTCAATAAGCATGTACCTGCTAAATCTGAGGATTCTTGGATGGAAGGAGATGAATCATTACCTTACAAGAATAATAATTAGGATAAGCGAGACCCCCTTCAATCACATATAGACACAGGTCTTACTCCGGGGTCCACTACATAAAGAAAACAATCAACACAACCTAATGTGTTCTGCATATTGAATAATATATATATATTAATGATTGACTATGTGGATTTTGTAACAGATAATTTTTTACATGATAAAAAAAATTACGATCTTTGAATGCCCAATCTTACTGCCAGGGACCATGTTTTAAGAAAAAAAGATTTTGATTACTGGAAAATACGTGCATAGTGCTGTCTTTTTTCATTCACCATGCGCTTTCTAAGGTGAATATTTTTATCCCATCTTTTTTTTTTCATTTTTAAACTTCGATTTCCAGATAATCGAAGCTGGAGTATTATACATTTATTGACTGAGTTCGAGGGCAATTTGCGTTTTGTCCGACCCAGGAACCAAACTGTCTGCCAAAGGCCGTTAGGCCGAAGGCAGACAGTTTGGTTTGAGGGTCGACAAAACGCGTTTTGCCCGAGAACTCTGTCAATAAATGTTTTGTTATTCCTTTCATTTTATTATATATTTTTTGACATACATATATTTTGTACTATATTCCGTAATGTAACATCAGGTTTGTCACTATTTTACACCAACGAATGAAAATTAGATTAAGCTCCGCCCATTCTCTGACGTAAGCGGTCCAACATCTCTCCGAGCGGTAAACATCTCACTCAGCGGTCCAACATCGATTTTTTTATGCCCGCTCGGCAAAACATTAAAAATGTTAGACTTTTTTCGTATAGATTTGTAAAGGAACAATTTTTTAAAGGTATTACAAAACTTTTTAAAGAATACCTGGCCAAGTACTGGCAAACTTAAGTAATAAGCTTAATGTCCTACAGAGTGGATATTAAAGTGTTTAGAGAATGAGAGATTCAGAGAGAGATATTGGTAAACAATTATATCAGGAATGATAAGTTGTGAAAAGCACGTTTCATTTTTAAAATACTCGATTCCATAAAGAAGGCTTGGCGGTCAACAAATTATGTTTTACAAAATCCACCAAAATTGATGCGAACAAAAATTGATGAATCCACATTACCATACAAGTGTACCCTAGCTATTACCCGCAGTTAGGATCTTTATCTTAGATACACTTCTCTGTTCCACAATTGAATAAACTTGCTGTGTCAATCTTTAATTTATTTAAAGAAGTAAATGTACACAAAATAGTGTAGCGGCTTATATCAAAATTTCAGCAAAATAGTTCACTTGTGGATACAAGCATGAAATTTGGTACAAATGTCTATCTGATACTACTAAACCTAAAAACATCGTTGGCCACCGCGATTTCCACCATTTTCAAGATGGCCGCCATTAAAACAAAATGGCGACATTTTCAGGCAGTTTCGCCTCACATACATTCTCTTACAACCAAATTAATTATACTGTGGCCGCTTAAAAACTTTTAATATATTTAAAAATTTTAAAAAGACTATGAAAATCATATTCTAGCTTAAATGCTATTAATATGAAGACAAAATGATTTTCTTATAACACAAAATATCGTTCCCTATTGAAGATATTGACGACATTATCACAGTAACCAGAAGCCATTTAAAAAAAACAACTTGTAACAGATATTTTACAAAAAGCCTTGCAGGCGTTCCCTCACTATCTTTGGCCTGAATACCAAGTAAAATTTTGTATTTGAAAGCCCTCAATAAGTAAAATAATTCCTCAAGAAACATAAAATATCATGGAGTGAAAAACTCATCCAACGCACGTAAAATCTCAATAAATGAAATAATCCTTTGGAGAACAGAAAAGCACTGATTGAAATATTCTTTCAAACAACCTTTAATTTTAATGAGTGAAATAATCCTTTCAGGAACGTTAAAAAAAGGAAATGAATCAATGTTGTATTTATGACATAAATCAACAGGTAACCATTCGTTATTCACAATGAAGAATGCCAAGGTCTGAGAAGTCAGCACCATCCTTTTAAAATTCAAGACAAACGCCTGTGATGGCTAAAAAAGCCGCTTGTAACCAACAGATATGAAGAGAATGACTGGAAATTTATGGTGAAGATTGATATGTTGTCAATATGTTCCATGGATTCCATATTGAAATGGCAGCTTAAAAACTGCTTGGTGATTTGTTGAAAGGATGCGGCTGGATGACTGCATTGATTCAAGCAGAAGTTGCATATTCTGGAACTGCTGAGTCTTTCCTAGCATTTTTTAAATCTTGCTAAAACAAGACAAGATAGTCAAATTACTGTCTGCTGTCTGTATGACTTTATAAAAAGGCAGACCAAAATGCAAAGGAACTGAATAATTGGGATGAAATTGAAATAGATTATCTATTTTTCTTGGAGTTCAAAACAAAAAAAAAAGATTTCACAATTTAAATTTTGGTAAAGAATTCTGTTGGAACTCGTTGTTTTTACTTTGTAAGGTCTTGCAAAGAATCAGATGTTAGGCAAAGAATGCTAATAATTGCCATTGGTCACATCAAATATGTTCGATGGGTACTATTTTACCTTTGGGTGCAATGTCAAAACACCCGGACATAAGTTAAGTGATAAATTAAAAAAGGAGTTTACTTAAAAAAAATAATAGTTTTCAAACTTTGCCATTGGTCAAGCCCATGAGCATAACAATGCTATTTGTAAAAAGTGATGGTTACATGAAACAGAAGATCAGGTGATCGTTAGCGGAAGATCCAGCTGCATTAAAGGTGGTAGCTGGTTCAGAAATCAGCAAACATACGAAAGAGTTCACATGAATATGTTGAAATGTTCAAGGGAAGAAGAAAAACATCACAAAGAAAGTCATGCTGCTCAAGAAAGATTTTTTCACAAGTAAATCGGGCTATGCCTACATGTATAATTTTGGAAATGGGAAATCCGTTTGAGGAAGAGTTCCTTGATCTTTATAGTTGTTGTCGAAACTGAAAGTGCAGGATTTTTATAGTTGTTGTCGAAACTGATGAATCTGCAGGATAAAATATTTTTTTTAAAAAAAAGATACACTGTGAAAGAACAATATTGGGTATTTCTTTTAAGAGTATCTGAAGGTGATAATCAAGTTTTATGAACTTAATCAGAAGGATAAATTTCGCATATTCAATCCCAAACAAAATTCTGATTTTTCAAAGTCAAAGTTGGCAAATTTTGAAGATGACCTTAACAGTTTTTCTGTTATTTATTTTCTGTCACAGTAGGCAATGCGATGTACAGGAACTTTCTGATCATGAAAACCAGGACACCCCTTTCTCTATCTTTCATAAAATATTTTTTAAATAATGTTTAAAATTTCAATTGATGCCTATTTTGGAAGCAGGAAAAGAGTTGCCAAATAATGTACTGACAGAAGATTGTCAGTTATATCATTGAGACAGCTTTTATAATTGACAGTGCATCATTAGTCTTACCAACTTTATACCGCTTTGCTTACATGAAGAAGCTGACATCCGTATGTTCCTTCATGCAAAAAAATGCAGCACCGGGTGGTAGCAGCACAGATCAATATACATGGTTAGTTTGTTGTGTAACTATTTGATGAATTAAATGTGGATCAGTTATGAATGACATTTTGAAAGGGCAAGAATTTGAGATGAATAACAATTTATGATGTTGTTAGATCACTGGAACCATATCAAATGCAATACCATTCTTTCATGCATTCACGGGTAGTGATACAGTGTCGGCCTTTTTTGAAAGGTAAAAAGACAGCATGACAGGTCATGAATATACTTGAGAACGCCAAAGAAATATTCAAATCCAATTTTGAAGCACCCCTTGTCAAACCTTTAATCAATGCACTGGAAGAATTTGTTGTCATCATGTACAATCAGCAATGCGAATAGCATTAAAGACGCTTGCCTTGATCCCCTCCCTAAAGAGCTGCTCTTGTAAAGCAGATTTGGAGACCTGGATTGCATGATGGTCATTCATGGGGACAGTCACTACTAGTATGCAAGTGGCTAACTTTACCCTCACCTTCCAGTTAGGGCTGAGTAAAAAAAAAACGTGGATTTTTGCCCAACACTGTACATTCTTGCCAGCAATTGTGCATCATGTCAAGAACTATTAAAATGTTGGTGTAATATAACTTCAACTGCTTCAGGTCCGGATTACCTTATATTGCTTTATACAGCTATACACGTTTCAGAAGATTAATTCAGTCATGTCTTAAAAACAGCTTTTGTTTGTATTTAAGCGCATGCGCAGTGTATGTATATATAAAATGGAGCTGAAATTATATCATGTACCAAGTTCCCTTTTATTATTTTAGAAGAAATAAAAGTATTATCGAGGAAGTATGAAAAAATTAGGAAAAAAGGCGCCATTTTGAAATAAGTGGCGGCCATCTTGAAAATGGCCGAAACTTGAGTGGCCAACGATTTTTCTTATTTCAGTAATAGTCAAAAAACCTTCATGCAAAATTTGGTGCTTGTATCCGCAGGTGAAATATTTTCCCCACTATCCGCTCCGCTTAAAGCCTAATAATATCGTTTATGATTAAAAAAAAAACCCACTGACTATTAGAAATATGTAACTTGCAATGCAACACTTATCAATATAACATGCATTAAAAATTGACATTCTTACCTGCTTATAATTCTCTCATTAACTGGCGAGTGAAAATTAGTGATTGAGAATGTCCACTATTTATACAATAATTTATGACATTTAGCGTTGCTTTGCAACCCATAATGATATTGCTATCATAAAGCGGCTTTTCATCATTAGTGATTGTAAGAAAGCCTGTCCATTTCTCTAACGAGGAAATGTCGAAATGATCTTTTAAATGAATAAAAACGATTTAAAAAATGAAAGACACTGCTTTCCTTATAAACTAGCATTGTCTTGAAAATATTGCTGCATTTACAACCACTCAATACATACAACATTCTCAACACGATATCACGTTGAATGAAAATCCTCTATCTTATAGCCTCCATCACACCACTTTTTAAACTCAATAATTTGAACAAAATTTATTTTATATCTGAGAATTATTTTAATATCGAGTTTCTGTATCGCAAGCCTATAATAGGATGTGTGGAAGAGGTTAATAAATATATTTTCTCTTCATTCAACCTGATATTGTTTTGCGAATTTTCAAGATCATCGATTAGGCAGAGGTGTCCCAGGATCATTATCAGTATGATAATAATCACTTTATCCGATTTTTCTTTCCTCTTTTATTAATTAAACTTTCCAGAGAATGAAAGCAACTACTCACTTACAATAAGTTTCAATGGAACCACTGGGCAAAGAACGACAACTCTAAGAAGCGTGCTTATTTTCCTACAAAACAAAGATTCACGATCTTTCAGATCATTACATGAGCTTTCAGCTGCTTAATATATTTTGTAAGATAAAAAAAAGGTAAAGTATGCAATGAACATTTTTTGAATGTATATCAAAACAGGTTTTGCTTTCAGTAAACAAAAATGTATAAACTGTCTATAAATATGAAAAACAGATGTTTTAAGGGGGCCGACTATAATTTCATTGTGTGAAAACTACAATAGCGAAACTCTTCATTTTTATACCATATATAACATATATTAACTTCAGTGTACATGCAAAGTTTGGGGGATATCTACCGTCCAGGTATTTTTGAGAGACCGTCTCAAAATACAGGTACATTTACTATAGGATTATATAGGAAAATGCCAATTTTTAACACTTCAAAGCAAATTATACAAATACAATAGGCATTTTGTTCAAACTATAATATTTGATGAGTTATACTATATTATACAATATATGTAAGAAACACAAAATTCTACCGCCTTGTTACCAGAGGGGGCATCTCAAAATGCCAAAATTAGCTAATTTTACTATTTTTATAGAGTATTACAAAATATGACGTACACAATAGATTCACTTTAAAACATAATAAAAATATTGGAGATATTCCCAGATTTCTAAGTTTTAAATTTTAAGAGCGTATGTTTATTATTTCTTCTTAAATAATATTTTTATTACACCTTTCTTTAAGAGCTACAGATTATCATAACGTCAAAAACACACTGCAATGACGTCAACCTACCTATCAATTGCAAAATCGGTTAAAAAATCAGTTATATCAAATTGTAATGACATTTTTACACCAATAATTTCTTAATTTTGTATAATTCTAATAATTAAGCGAAAAAAATGCATTAAAACAGTAAATCAGTTCATTTTACTATGATGCGCGAAATATTGCGCAATGGAAACTATAGTCGGCCCCCTTAATTCTACTGGTTAAAAGTGAATTCTTTTTTTTTAATTAGAACGTATAATGTATCAGATGTATTTTGGTGTTTATGTTAAAACCAATTACACGTTTTCAACATTACTTTAAAGGGAGGAATGTTCAATTAAGGAATAACTGTCTTATTTTTCGATTTCATGAAGTGATCAATCGATTGGCTTGCGTGATAATTTGCATAAACGCCGAAGGCGTTTAAACACAAAATTATCACGCAAGCCAATCGATTGATTCATCATTTTCATGAAATTGAAAAAAACTGACAGTTATTCCTTATATTTACATGCTTTGATTCCGCTAATCCACGTGCTCCAAGCCCTGCTTTTTCTAGCTGTTTGTCCCGCCTTGCACGTGGGTTTTTTGGAACCGCGCCAAAACATTGATGAGGAAATAAAGTACATTTACAAGAGGTAATTTTATCTCGGACAAAGACATTGGAAATGTAAATATTGCACGATATTGTCGACATCACTGTAAAATACAAGTCCTCCTAAACAACTCGGCCTTATTTAACTAACATTGTAAACTATTTCTACAACCCACTGTTGGATGACATTGAATTGACATCGTGTCAACATTGGAGTTTCTTACTTTCATAACATATTCAATATGAAAATATTGGATTATACGTTTGTTCATCTTTGTTGCAATGTTTAACAATACCGAGTCGACTTCTTGTTAACATAATCAACAACAATGTAGATGATGTAAACAGAGGCCCATTGACCTTATCCTCACCAGAGTGCCATGCAACAACCTTCCAAAAATCGAACTTGATTAGTTTTTTAAAAGGGAGGCCATGGAATTCTCAATTATGAAAGAGGTACCATTGCTATAACTACACACTAATAAAGCTTATACTTACTTTGGTTATTTAATACCCAGAAGTAAAT